>JAZHYW010001014.1:0-84144 GCA_037355805.1 Ixodes ricinus | reverse complement strand
AAGTAATCGTCACGTGACACCTTAACTATACGTGATGCCACGACATCAGGTGGTGACGTTATGCGGACATCATGAAGTCACGTGAATCTAAAAACAAAAAATCTCGGCGGGTATTTGGGATTAACGTGACCTCATGAGGTTCCTTGACGTCATGAGGTCATATGACTGTTTCGTCACGCGATGGCATGCCCTAAAATCTATCTACGTCATCATTCCGAGCGGAGGGATGAGCCCGACAGCCATCGCTTTAACAATACTTGCATTTTTTAGTTACTTTGAAGTTTCTTGCCGCCATAGAAAATAGAGTTTCATGCATTATTCACATTCTTCCATTTTGCAGGGCAGTACTGTGAAAGGAGTGTTCGATTTTCTGCTGGTGAGTGCCTGCATTTTAAATGTATTTCAATATGTAATCGCAAAAGCTTCTGGCTTATAAAAAAGCTTGCACACCTGAAGATTTTTTGTGTAGTGGTTTCTTTATGTCTTAAAGCGGTGTTTGATCTTTTTATTGCACAGCAAAAAATAAGAATCACGTACAGGTCCTCAAAAGATAGAATGTTCATTGATATCGGATGGAATATATGCTGTATTTTGTTCCGACAATATGATAATAAATTATACTCGACGCATTTACTGATTGATTCACGTCTGTAAAGTGTCATTATTTAGTGATATATAAACTTACCTTTCAAAAATTAGAAAATGTATAAAAAAAGCGACACAATAAAAAGTAAATGTCATATTAAATCAGAAAAGAAAGGTAAGAAAGTTCGTACCATTTCTTATGGCACATATAATATTAATCAAGTTTTTTATGCGACCCTTGATGGCACAGCTGTTAACATAAAGGTCTAGAAACTTGCTTAATACGGTGTATATTTGTGGGACAACGGTGTGCAGGTTCGTAAACCTAATGCTTCCCACATAAAGTCACAATACCACAACCTGGACGCTCTAGCACATATTAGGGCAAAGTGATTGGGTCAAAGTGGTGAGTGAGTGGTGATTCACATCGCCCCTCACGATGGACCAAGTAATCATGTAAACGAGCAGACCAGTCAATGGAAACCACAAGTCCGAAATAAACTCATTTATGTTAATTTGCAGTGCCTGCTCAAAAGCCTCACTGAAGAAGATCTGAACAAGGTAGTTAGTGGGCTGTTATGCAGCGTCATTGATGCACTCGAGAAAGCGCTCGGTGGTTTGGGTTCAGCCCTCAAGCCGCTCATCACCATTATAACAGGAGCTGCTGGGGGCAAATGTAAGATTTTCAATTTTTCTCACCTCTATTCGCGGGTAAATTCTGTAGAACCTCCTTTGTATTTGAGAGAAAATGCACTACCTTAAGATGACCGAGAAGCTCGTGCAGATTGAGAAGCAATAGTTACACATGCGCGATGTGTGATAAAATCATATTTATATCTGTAATTTACTATTTGTCAAATATAAAAAAGTCGCTAACAACTCGTGATGCTGTTAATTTTGCAGGTTGATGCGGTGAAAAATACATCGCACAAATCGCCAACCCAAGAAGCAAGGAGTCAAGATTGAAAACAAAAATAAAGCTGTAACGCTGCATTTGAACAAAGGCGTTTTGTACAATTCAAGATTATAGTTACTTATGCGAGTGATTTATGTAGTAGGACGTTGAATCTTTTTTTCTCCTTTTATTATCATGTCAAATTATGGTTGCGCTTTCAGTCCCAGAAATACCTCCTGCCCAACACTACGGGCCCCGCCCCAAGTGGGAGGGCTGCGGAGCTTTGGACGAAGGACTTCTAAATTATATGATACTGTAGTTTCTTGGGATGTTCCATACTCGAACTAAAACTGGTTTGAAATGGTTGGTAAGAACATAAACCTTTTATCTAGTTAAGATAGGGCCAAAAACGGGAAGTCGTCTTTGTAGTCTGGTACCGTTCTGTTACGAAGTCTCCCCGTCATAAAGATCGCAGAGAGTCGAATGCAGTAGCGTCCCCGTGTTGAGGCCCCGCGTTGAGTCGGCCGCGTGATGTTAGCGTAAAGAAGCAGGCGGTGGGACGTGGCGATGAGTGGCCGGTGGTGAGGCGCTTGCGGTGATGTGATTTAGGGTGGGAAGGCCGCGTGGACGTGCTCGTGTTGACGCGTCCGCGGTGAGCTGGGTGCAGCGAGTGGCACACGGGAAACTGCTTGCACGGAGTTCCACGGCTGAGAAACTGGCGCGTATTGCGTTGGGTGCTGCAGCTCCCCTGCGCGAGCCGCGCACGTGAAACAGAGTACGTGAGGAATGCCGCAATGAATTGTCCGCAGTACCGTGTCCGCGTTGAGACTCCACGTAGTTGAGTCAACTGCGTAGATGTACTCAATAACGATTGCGGTCAGTGGCCGGCGGTTAGTCGCTTGCGGTGGGTTGCTGCTTGCGGTGGGTCGTCCGCGTGGACGTGCTCAAGTAGACTGATCGCGGTGAGTTCGACACTGTGGGTGCCTCGCGGCGAAGTGCACGCAGGGGGTTCCCAGCGTTTAGGACGTGAAAGAGACGCGGGTATCTTTCTTTCCTTGTCCTGGGTGGCCGCTTGCATCGCAGGATGGATTCGAGGACGTGGACACAAGAAAGGAGACGGTGCTCACCGGCGGTAATGTTAACGAAGGCGGTGGGCGTGATGATGAGGCCGCAGGCGGTGGCGCCGAGAGGTGGGGCGGAAATGGTTGACGCGCCCAGCGGACAACGTGGCGGCTGGAGTGGCGGGGACAGTGGCGGTGGCAGAGACAGTTGTTGCGAAGCGCTCGCCGAGCTTCGTAGTTGCGCCGAGCGGTACCACCCCTGCCTTGGCGTGTGCCATGGGGAACAGGAACCGTGGCCAGTGATGCTGTTCGGTCTTTGAGCCTTTGTCCTGCTGTCGGTGGGCCAGGTAGTGGAAGAAGCCTCCGGGAGACGAGGTAGATAAGCGTGGCCGGAACTTTCCGTTTGTTGCTGGGATGACGCGATAGTGTACTTGCTCGAGATGGGGCGTGTGTTCCGAGTCAACATTGTGGGATGGTGCAGACTTGCACGAAATTCGTTACAAGTAACAACTTTTTTTGTAATCCTTTACATTTATCAGTGATTTGGTAACGGATTAATCACATATTTGTTATAGTAATTGCAAAGTTATTTACTTACATATTTACGCAATGGATTCCTTGTAAATCGTTACATTTTAAATCAATATCCAGATGAGCACTTGCAGAGAAATATATTGTTCATTTTGGTAACGTCTACTGCGGTCACGCTGTCGCGCGCATATTGATCACCAGCGCAAAAGGCGACTCTCTTCAGTTCCACATAGCATTTCTATACAACACCAAAACCCTGAACATTTCTCTTTTTTTTTGCATAACCTAACATAGTCAAAAACTTCAAATATGTATTTCTTTAAAAAAAGTTAAAATAAGGTTTGGTCAAGCTATATCCGCATTTTTAGTACGGGTTTTTTTTTCTTTGCAATCAAAGACGGGGAGAGAAGGACACAAAGTGATTCTGTGCCTCTTCGAGAAGCTCGAGGCTTAAGGGCACAGACGTAACTTTCCACAAAATTTGTCAGTCCTCTTCTGTTTTCGATCTTTTATTGTCAACCACCTAACACGTCTCTTTACATTGGCACTTCAACTTTAGGGAAGGCTTTTGGCGAAATTTCAAATATTGCATATTCCCTGCCTAAACCTGGCTATTTGACTGAAACCTTCTATATAACATCGTAATTAAAACAAACCAGCCTAAATTTTCTGAAGTCCTGAAGGCGCACCACGAAAGTTTATATTATATTTAAAATTCTTATATTTATAACGTTGCTTTGGTTTATTTTTGATGTTGTCCCAATATATACTACGCCTTCTGCTCATAACTGACCAAACTATTATTTGCAGAATACACTTCATCAGAAATATCTTTAAAGACAAAGCATCTGAACCGAACTCTTGACTACATTACAGTAATGAAATTCGTGCCAATATCATAGCTGTGTAGGATTGACCGTTCTTCGCTACTATGCCGCAAACACATTTTATTATTGGAATATTGTGTAAAGATATCTAGTATAAAGAATGCAGTGAAGTCCAAACAATTTCGAACATAAATGTTAATAAATGCCCCTACCTCTACTAATTTCATGACTCCCTTCACAAGCTCTTGCCGAAAAATGAAGGTACAATTTATAGGATTGTGCAATAGAAACATTCACTGGTTGAGGGTAAAAGGAAAGACAAATTAAGAACTTTAGTAGATGATGCATTTTAGCAATCACTATTAAAATGATCATCATTGTAATTTTGTATACTTCGTCGTTCATTCCGTTGAACGAACGAGGAGAGCGTGAAATCTCAACATTTGACTTTTTATACATTTCCAAGAGGAGAACAAAAAAGTTAAACATCGGACTTTCTATAAATTTTCAAATACCCGACCATGGATAATTTCAAGCTAAGAGCAGCTCCATCCCCCTTTAATATTGAGTGGATAATTGTTGATGGAAACATCTACTCCCTGTTTTCCATATGCGCACTAAAACGAATGAGTGTCTGGCTTCCGTTCTCACTTAAATATGGGCCAAACAAAACATGCGAAGTCAATGTAGTCAGACATGTCATAGTAATTGTTGCTGGTTGCATAGTATAATGGTTATTGGTATCATTTTTCTAATTGCTTTCGAAGTTGCAGTTTCTATAAAGAAACTTCGAAGCAGAAGTTTCTATAAAGAAAATTATATAAAATAAAAAACTTGGTTTACACTAATATTGCTCCACCTGCTTCAGATTGAGCGTTGAACTAAATAAAGTAATCAGTTTAGTTTTTGGCTGCGGTAGCTCTACCTCGATCGCGGTAAATTAAAGCCATTTTTATCTGTTAATCTAATAATGTGATTTCCTTAGAAACTAGCACATCTTGTTCGCCAGAATGGTGCTGCTGCTATGTATAATATGAGCCATATGCAATGTGTAGTTTAGGATTACAAACAAAAAAAACATTTCGTTTTTTTGCGGTTTGTTTTAATGTATAGGATAAGTTGAGTATAAAATAGCATTTGTTAAAAGCTATGGAATCACACTTACACTTCCTTACGCCTTTAGTAGAAATATCTTATATAGTTTTTTACACTTTCACTCGTAGAAAGGTCACCAGCTGTTTCAAGACACTGCGTGAAATGTAAACATTAGTAAGTTCAACTAACGTTTACTAATAATAAAGGTATATTTTTTGCAGCAATAAGAATTAAAATGAACATAATTGAAACAACACTGTTTCATTTCCGCACTAGAGGCTGCGAGCTACACATGTTTTAAATTTGAAAAATTACGCGGTGCGGACAATCTACACGAGGGGACTATTAAAGGATTTGTTTCTTCTAGGTGGTCAAATATGACGGAGACATGACGGATTTTTTTTTAACGACGGAGTATGCTGATGCTGATTACTATTCGATACAAAATTTTTTTAGCTAATAAAGCGGGAATTTTTAAGGTACGCTATACAGGAAAATCTTTTACTCGCGGACTAAGCACCAGATGTGTACTATGTAAGAAAAGGTTTTTTACCCGAAATGTGCCCCTTTACACTATACACCGGCCCGGAAAGATAGGTATTATTGCTACGTCTAGTCCGAAAATTAGTGAAATACTTTTGTGGGTTGAATATTACATATGTAGATAAAAAATATACTTAGTTTACCAATTCCAAGAACGTTCTGTAAGCTGCTATTAATGCACGATGCAATGGTAAAAAGCAAACAAGTGCTTACTAACTTTAAACCGTTTTTGCCTTTTGTTGCGGGTCTTATACATGCTTTACAAAAAACTGGTAGTGATGGCTGGTACCAGAATTTAAAAACCTTCAATCGATATACAATGTATCTTTTTATTTAAGCCACAATTTCAAAAGTTAATAAAAGTGGCAAACGTTTTGTGTACCCTTTATGACAGTAGCAATATTTTGTTAGAAAAAAACAGCTATTTTTGGGATTCGCCCTAATTTATAGTGTTTTGCAAAAATGAACCAAAGTAATGCAACGAAATGCTGCTGCGCCAGATAGATAAACAAGTTTTACACCCCTGGTTTTCAAGCAACGTGCAATCAAATGCATTCTCTCTGTCATCGCCGCAAGCTGCAGTTACTGCAATAAAGATCAGCATGATTCCGGTAACAGCAGACTTAAGTGCAATCGTGATGGCAGGCTCGATAATAACTGTTAAGTTGGGTTTTAAGTAAAAACGCCTCGTCGGTTACGTATAGTTTTGAAATATATAAAATATTTGTCGTGACATTTTCGGAAACCTCCCGATTTTTGTGTGTGCTTTTGCGCTCGGATGACACGAAAACCGCCCGCCATTGTTTTTCTACTTTCCGCAAAACAAAAGCCATTATTTCGGGCATAGAAGGAGGGTTTTATCCTTGTGGATATTGATTTTGAAGTCGCAGAGGAGCTGGAGCTTGGCGATACAAAATACAGGTTTTTTATATTACCCGAATATGCGTTCATGGCAGAAGGTGGCGTTTTGCTTCTCGAAAGAAGCAGTTCATAAAAACTTAGGCCGTCAGTTAGAGAAAGTACAATTTGATATTTACGATGTTTGTTGTACTTACAACTTTTTGTTTCCTATCGAATAATGACATGTTGCATTATCGCTATCCCAATTATTATTTTTTTCAGTGCAAAGACATGCGGGTAGAGAATATATAGCAACTCTGGAATAAAGAACCCGCCATAATTTCCGAACCAAATAAATTTTAAAAAATGCCTCTAGCGGAAAGTTTTGACTCTGCTCCAAACGTAATGCTAGCAGTTACTTTTAAGACAATATTTTAGTTTGAATTCAGTCAAGTTTAATGACTCTGCGTTTTAAAGGAGGAGGCAGAAAACAAGCTACACTGCTTAGCATCAACCGTCTCCAAACCTCTAGCACAAATATTGCCACATTTATGTTCGCATCAACTAATCAAGAATACATAAAATTATGCACCGAACAAATAGAGCCCTATCGCATTATCTAAAAAACATATTCAATAACCAGTATTTTCTAAGATGTGTTGTCAATAAACAGATGCTTTAACCGAATACGTCCGTATATGCGAATATCCTTTGCAATGGAAGGAAGCATAGCACTGAATAGTTTGGAACCCTTGGTCGGTACCAAAATGTGAATGTCTCCAGTACTCAGAATAAGGCATATGATATTGGGGAATTGTAGTAGACCGTTTCCGCAGCCCGCTAAGCGCCCGGATAGCGCGCCGTAATCCGCCACAAGACCTTGAACTATGCTAACAAAGCTGGCGGCGCGCATGCGCAGCTGCGGCGTTTTCTTCACGGATACCGTAGCGGAGGAGAAAAACGCTCTACTACAATTCCCTATTGACTCGAGCGGCAGGAGAGGGATGCCGCCGCGGATTACCAAGTTTTCGGGACACATTTATTAGCGGCGAACCACGGCACTTTTTTTACTGTTGTTTGTATTCGCGCAAGCCATTGCATCGGCTTTTGCCCATTCGTGGTGTAGATGGCCTCTGCCCTTCGTTACATAACGCCGTTTCCACGCTTCGAGTGCACCTTCGGGGCTCCCGGCAGAGTACGGGCGAGAGTCGCGTCGCGATTTCGGCTAGACGGCGATCGGTCGGCGGCGGCCCTCGTGTGCAAGCTCGCCGTGACGCCGCCGCCGGGGCATCGCGGTTTGTGCCGTCCGCGAGACGGTAACCTTTGCAAGGAGCGAAAGTATGCACTCGAGCCGGTTAGGGAAGATTATGTAAACCCTGAGACAGTGGGAGCTGTCTTGTCCGTTATTCGATTTATCCTTGTCTCGGGGTTTAGATGACGGTAACCTTGTGCTGTCTACCAGTATTTCGAAAAATCGTAAAAATTTTTCTACAGGCGACTCCTGGAGCCGCTCGTCAAAAGTTAAAAAAGGCAATTAGGCTTTTTTTTTATTTTTTGGTGACACGATAGCATTTTGCGTCAAAACTTCGTCGGCGGCATATCGAAACTTTCTGCTCGCAATCGCACCAGTGCCGAAAAATTCCGCACGTACTGGCTAAACGTCGTCATCGTGAGCTCGGTACGTTGCTCCAAGTTCACATGTAGCACAACTAGGTACCTTTGTTGAAAATATGGTGCATGTCAGTGCATGTCCGAGCAGTTAGCGGCATCTTACGCCTTGGTGTGAAATCAAGCACAAGTATGGTGCGGGGCCCCGTACTTCCCTAGAGTGACGTCACTTGCGAGGCATGTATAAGTGATCACAATAACTGATGTCGCAGAGTACTTTAATAAAGCCCTTCCCAAGTTTTTACTTATCACAATATTGTTTTCACGTTTGACAAAGGCGGTCAAGTCCTATGGTTCTCAAAATTTCAACTAAAAAACTCACGAAACTCAAATTCTGAGTGCTGCTCCCAGGTGCAGTGGCACTCGAAGCTAGTGGTGGCATCAAATTAAACACTATAGTCAACAGGGCTGTGATGCATAGGCGTAGACTACGGGGGGGCATCGGGGCTCGTGCCCCCCCCCTGGTGAAACCCGGGGGAAGGGGGGGGCGGAAGGGGGCAGAGCCCCTCCGGGCCCGGTCCATGATTCTTACCGAGACGCTGTTTACGCGCCATGTAACGAGCTTCTAGTGGTGGCATGTAAACAAAATAACGCCCACGTTGCCTTCATTGACAAAATACATGGGAAATAGAATCCCAGCGTGCTTTCGTTAGCTTCAGTCTCCAGTTCTGGCGAGAAGATAACGCGCAGCGCAGCACCCCCCCTCCTCCCGGAAAACTTCTCACCCTGCCCCCCCCCCCCCCGGGAAAATGGAAAGTCTACGCCGCTGCTGTGATGTACCTAGTGAGCCTCAATGACAGCGCCACCTTCAAATGTGGTGACTGCTTCGATCTGCGCCGGGACACCACTCTTGTATCTTCGTATGAAGGTGTACTCTGAGCCGCACTGCATTGCTAACGCCATCAGGGGAACGCTTCATAAGGGCTTCGTCTATATGCGGACGAAGCCTTTATGAAGCGCTATATCATCGTTTTGTGGTGAGCATGGTAGTAACATTTATTGCTACACTAGTGAAGCGTGACATCAGAGCAATCTCATCTTGAAATTTGGGGAATATGCAGACAAGCTGGTCAACTAATTCTATATGAAAAGCCCGAGACTGGGAACAAATACAATAACGAACAAGCACGCACTTGTCCGTTATTTTATTCGTTCTCAGTCTCGAGTTTCCTTGTTAAGGGATTTAAACTTTGATTGTATTCAGATCTAAAATGCCCCGGTTGCCCCAATAAGATAATAAAAGAACGCTCAATTTTTTTTTCATGTTTTATTTTGACTTTTTGCACTTTCTCGTTCAATAACAAGACCGTCAGATAACCAGATGAACTTCATAAGGTGGCAGACCTCCGGCTGCAACTTGAACCTGGGACCCCAAGAAGGAGCTCCGAGGGGCACGGGCTCAGCACCTGATAACATGTTAAAAATCATTAAAATATGAAGACATGCCGAGGCCCTACTCGTCATTCTATGGTATATGTCTGTCGATCTTGTAAAAGTGGAAATGTTACATTCTACTGTCATTAAAAGGTTAGTGATAATAAAGTTATAGGTAGTAGTCCATTCTTGATCAAATAGACAGTTCTTTATCGCAAAAGGTTTGTTGACAAGTGATTGCGGATTACGTAAGTGTAAACAATTCTTACGCGAGTTAAAAGCTGTGAGGCAAGCGTCAAAGCTTGCAATTCTATAACCATTAAACGCTACGGCGCGACTAACAGGCTAAGGACATTTCATGTGTGGAAATAAAATATTTTCTACTCATTCATGCCGGAAATGTCGCTCTAATATCGACAGCTGCACTGATGCGATGGAATAAGAGAAAGACAGATCTGCCGAAAACTCAAAAGACGTCCAAAGAACTCAGAAGTGTAATGATATATTTTGTGCCAGATGATGTATGCAGCGTGAGTGTTAGTATGAACAGGAAATCGACTGTTTTTCCTGGTTTTCTTGTTTCTATAATCGAATATTTGCAATTAAAACTAGCATATTAACTATGCTTAGTGCTTTTCATTGCGCTGTTTTTAGTAAAATGTCAAGATAATTGTTAATAACAATAGATACTTAATTATACAAAGATCACTCTGGAGGAGACTATTTTTTTTAAATGAGGAAACACTGCAACTGAAGAACGTTTTTGTTTTAGAGGAAATATAGAGAAGAGAACGAGAAAATAACCAGATTAGAGAAGAATTTCAACACGTGTACATGACGAAATAAGAGTAAAATATACACGAGTAAAAATACACAAAATGTACACACACACACAAAAAAAGAAACTTTAACTAAAACACAGCAACGTTCGTGCTCTCCCGTTCCTCATTTCGTCTGTGTCGTACTGTAGCGATATGAACAGGTACAAACTCGCCCAGTTATCCATTCTGCTATGCAAAGAAGCGTCGATGTCGTTTTCGCACTAACATTGTCGGGCAGTGTACAGTCAAAAAGCAGAGGTTTGCTATCTGGTATAATTGGCTGATTCTTGAACAGTAGTACTTAATTTTATGCTGCGTTAATTTTCATTTTGAATGATATGCTCCTTATAAAATCCCAGGAAAATATATTAATATCCAAATGAGCTTCTAACTACAGAAAGGGTATTGTGGGTTATGGGGCACTTTGTTTGGCAAACGCATGAAGGCGTAGAAATAAATTCTTGGGAATTTTTTCACTTCCTTTTCTTGTCCAATCAAACACTTCAATGGCATGAAGTCAGGAAATTGCGTGTTTCCATGTAAAAGGCTTCACACCAGGAACCCAAGTAAATATACTGTATTTTGTTTTCCAGCCTTTGGACTGAGGTGCGTTATTTCCTTCATATCTTCACAATATAATAAATGAGATGCGGTGAGCAAACTGTATACCTCGTACTTCACAACATGTATTCCGCGACGATAGAGTGGTATGATTGTTAAGATTTACAGATTCAATTGGCTCGCTCAGTAAGAAGGTTACGGAAACTCACCCTTGCACTAGAAGCTGAGATTGAGTTGCCATGCAAGTCCATTTGACACAGGGGTCTGACAGCTCTTTTACTTCTCCGTTATGCATTTTGTAGCCGAGGTATTTGCACTACTTGATCTAGTTGTAAAACATTCGAGTTATTAAGAAAAGAATATCTCACTATGCACAGAAGTAATTGCCAATGCAGGATAGTCGTACAAATACGGGATCATCGTAAATACGCGTTCATCGTATTATTTTTATATTAAATATTGTAAGGGTATGCTAATATTAACAATATTGCTGCTTTTCAAGATAGGCAAACCCTCCGATTGTAATCGTACGTACTTCTGAAGCAGCTGCATATTACATTGCCATAAGACCTGTGAGGTATATTTGAACTTCACATATGTGTAAGGTGTCCCATGAGGTCGGTTATATATATTTGATTAATCATTAAGTTTAGTATCTTCATAAAAAGCACTCGCTGGTGGGTGAAACTTTGGGAATGGTCGTCTAAGTTCACATTTATCTAAAGTACAGACGACAATTTAGATGCCTCGTGATATCAATAATGCGCCGAGGGCGCCGAAGTTTGGTGTACAAAAGTATATTACATTGCGCAATTTTGTATATTTGCATAAAAACAAAACTTACTGTCAAATACTACAAGTGATTGTTCTTGAATTTTGTATCTGCTTTTTCCAGCTTCCTCCACATTACCTTGGGATATTACTACGTTGGCTATCACAATGCACACAATCAAGATATTCATTCTGCCCACTTGATAATCTGTAAATAATTAGATACTGAATATCAGGAAGTGTATTTTTACGCTAATATTATGTTTCAAATCACTTGGCACATTTATTTTGAGTATGACCTGCCCAGCTATATGGTGCATCATTTTTATATTAAAATATTAAGCGCCCTTTTATTATTTTCATTGTATGACACAACAAAACAAAGAATGCTTTAATGGTTTTATCAGTTTCCTACATGAATAAGGCAGCGGAATCGACTTTAAGGTGTTGACTTTACTGCCATTTTTAGAGTTTTCTTTTCGTACTCGATAAGTATACTTTCATACAAAGTAGGCAGACTACCTTTCTTGTGTTTTATCACATTTAGTTGCAATCGTTGCAAGCATAAGATGAATAACATTGAACGAATCTGACTGTTACCTTACCTTCAAGGCAAGAAATAAAACTACATAGGCAATTCAGGTATTTGTGCACACGTATTTCTGCAAAGCTCGTACGTAATAACCTTTTGGTTGTTAGACTTATGAACATTTCTACAGCAAATGTTCAAGGTATGGCGCAGCCAGGGTGGAGGGGGGGGGAGCTTATGAGGTCCCAGCCCCCTTAATATGCAGTTGAACCTTAAGCATATGTATGCCCCGAACGTCCCCCGCTCTAAGTCACAATAAAGTCCCAGCGATCCCCTTCTTCGCCCCAAAAATGTTCCTGACTTCGCCACTGGAATTAGGGTAATGTACTCTAAGATTTTGGTATTACAGACCGACATAGTAAACTATGTTATAAATGCACTAAAATTAAACTTCCTTAAAAAGTAAAAAAATAAAAATTTGGAAAAGAGGCAGATATGTAGAATGGGTGATGTTACCGTCACGTTGACGATGTGCCGGTCTACGCTTGTGCCTGTCAAGAACAAACTAGATCGGGGTATTTATATCTTAGTTGTTCGTTCTACGTGGGAGGAGGTTCCTAAAGGTTGACCTTTCACAAGATTTTGAAGCCAAGATCTTTTTAGACATCTGGCCTGACATTTGACTTTATCTGTTTTTCTGCCAAGTGTCAGCAACACATAAGGCTAACCGGAAATATCTTTCAGCGTGACATTTTATTTTGAACTCTTCTAAAACTACGCACCCTGACACACACGTCTTATACGGAACTAGTCACATTTAATTCAGCTTTTTTATATTATGCTTTTCTTATGTTGGGTGTCAAACATAGGCTCAGATTTGCGTCATCGCGAATTACTGACTCCCAGTGTTTATATATATATATATATATATCTATATATATATATATATATATATATATATATTGATACTGCAGTTTTTCTTGGTCTATTGCGGAACTGAGAAAACAATTGTACAAAACATGAAACAAAATTAAACAATATACAAGTAATAAATGCAAAACATCAGCAATAGTGGACAAAACATCAGCAATAGTGGACAAAAATCCACATTATGGTGATAAACCGAACACCACCGGGCAACTAATTCCAAATTTAACGACATGAGGAAAAAACAATTTAAACACATCTGCATGTGGATGAACATGTGAAATATTTAGATGGGGGCATCTCCTTGAGGAAGGTGCTTTTGAAAATTTTAACTACATATTTAATGACGCGAGACGACATGAGTTAATTCAGCGGTGCAGGGTTTTCAGGCATCCGGTTTACTACGTCCGTGAAACTTTCCCTCAGCAAGTGAGAAAAACCTCACTTTAAGCAAACGGCCACCACCACCACCACCGGTTTACTTATGCGTGGAAAGTGGGGAAATGTTTAAAGCAGAAATAGTAGAGGGTGAAATATCTGGCATACTGGTGACAGAATAGCTTCTACCTTGATATCAAATGGATTCTAAGGGTTCCAAACGACAGAGCCCTATTCAAGGATTGGTCGTATTAAAGTTTGTTATATCAGAAGCTTTGCATGGTGCATGACTTAACGTCAAGTACGTAGCCGTTATCCGAGTACTTTAATTGTTGCATGTTTCGTCAATGTGATTGACTATGAACATATCACACGTAAAAAGAAGACACAAAACGTACATTCAAATTCCATTTAATAGAAAATAGTGAATGAGTAGAGAAATATAGATGTGAATGAGCGCCTAGAAAAGGAAATAAAAGCGGTTTTGCGAAAAGTTATTGACACTTTCCAGGTGTTGCACCACTGACAGAAGCTGGCGAAAGAATTGTTAAGAGAATATGATCCCGAGATTACTTGTGATATAAAACACGATCGTCTGTTTATAGACGTATTTTAGTGGTGATGTCACGTGGAAAATCATCGATGTAAATAAAAAAGGAAACACTCCATGCAGGAGTCTCACGAACCACCCATTGAAACGTTTGCATTCGAAGGAATGAAAGAATTTAAAGTTGCACACTGTGAACAAAAGGAAAGAAAACTATGAACCCAGACAGCCAGGAATTATTCTTTAGTATAATGTTAAGCTTATGTAAGACTATAGTTGTCTCGTTCGTTAATATATTGCAGGATAATATCATTACCAAGATGTTGTAGAAGATAATATTGGAAGGTTTCTTTTCTAATTATTTGATTATGGCACCGCAGCCGTTTTACGGGTACCCCAGAAAGAGTAATTAACTATCCTCATCGTGAGAACCCAGACCTATGAACGAAAATGGACATCATTAGAGGTTTGGCGTTATGACGACCTACTCTGCATGACTGAGCTCGGTTCCGGGTCTTTCTTATAGGCCATTCAATATTCGCCTTCTGCGCACTGCCATCTTTGTTTACGGGACTGTGGAACGTGTTCGGAGCAAGCTCAATAGCTCACCTCTTGCAAATATCATTTGCAGCAGATGCCTCAACAGTGCAGTGAGTCAGCATTTTTCACTTGGTTATCAGCCTTGGTATAACGTGTTAACCAGAAAGGGAAAATAGCCGTCATAGTTGAGTCTTGTACGTTTTTGTGTTTCGTTCCTATTTTTGTTCAGCGTTGGCTTTGCAGAAGGCTGAAAGTTCACCATCTAGACTGTCTTTCCTTCTGCTTCAAGAGTCACACATGAGTTTCGTTCTTTCTCACATTTGGGACTAATAGACCGATCTCACCGAGCGTTTGGCGCATGCGTGACGCCACCATAACTTTAGTTCACAGGAGGCAAACGGCAGTGCACGATAGGGGCTCGTGCTGTCTCATGCTCCTCACGCGCACAGCTCCAGCGAGGTTGTCGCACGTGCAGAAAGACTAAAAGTTCCCTCGATGCATTGCGGCAGCGGTGGCGTAGTCAAACTGGCTGGTGAGATCGGTCTATTTTGTTTACAAGCTTAATTCACTCAAAGAGATTTCTTTCCGTTTTAGAGTTGCGGTCAAAATTGAATAAAATATTGATTATTGTTAAAAATGTGATTCTTAGCGCAGTAACAAATGTCGCTATTTTTGGACAGAGCAACACATTTTAACTTTACTGAAACGCAACTCTAATCTTCCAAAAAAATTAGGTTCTTCTTCGACACTTTATAACACTTTCAAAAAGAGAGTCTGGTAATATTGCATTTACTGTGTTGTCTTCAATATTAGTCGTTCGAAATGAATCTTGATTTGTTTAGGTATATTTCTACACCCGTGTAACAGCTTCAAAGGTGCTAACAGCATAAATAAAATTTATTATTTGCAGGTCCCAGATGGCTTACAAAGATGCAAAAGTCAAAATCAATTTTTTTAAACGTCTAGACAGCGAGAGGCTGGACGGCGGGCGTCCGGCATATTCGACATAAAAGGCCAATTTCCCCAATGCAGTACGACAGTACTGGCCATATTGAAATTGAATATCGGATGTATAAATACGCATACATTATAGAATATATCGAATATCTGAAATACTTGTAACCAGGAGAAAGCATTACAGCTTTTTTGTCTAGTTCCGAAATAAAAATTGATGAAACTGTGCGTTTAGATATTTCGATTATGGATCTGCAATCGAAACGAGAAGTGTTCTGACGATTTCGTGTACTGAATTTTTATCTATATAAATATAGTTCATAAAATTGACGGAAATAAAGCATACAAATTGAAATACTATGGGAATCTGGAAGTATGATAAGAAAACATATACTGGGTAGTTTTAGTAGGCTGTTTTCATAAATTCGCTTTAAAATAGTATGAGCTCACCAGGCATTTAAGGTGAACAAAACAACCTTTCAGAACTAATGTAGCGATGCAGGCGAGTTGGTTATGCATGTTGAAAGTAGTGAAAGCGCACAATAAAGACGAATACGAAGACGGAGAGGCAGACAGGACGAGCGCTGACTATCAACTGAATTTTTATTGGAAAAAATAGAAACAGCAAAATAAACCAGCAAAAGCCACAAATACTACAAATGTGACTAGTCATCAATGACTCGGCCACCACACGTGTCAATAAAGTCCACTTCCTTCTTGTGAAGGAAAAGTGAGGGCTGACTGATACACTTATCAGGACATTCCTTCTTTATCATGTAAGCCTCCAGTACCTCCCTCGCCACCTTTTCTTTACCTCTCCCAACGATTGTAGTGCCTTGAAAGTTGGGAATGCAACGGCAATCTCTGCAATGTATGTGTAAATGGGCTCCTGTTGTTGAACGCAATGATAAAGCATGATCACGCAACCGTTCATTCAAACACCTTCCGGTCTGGCCTATGTAAACCTTGCCGCAGCCCAATGGAATTTTATAGATCACGCCCACCGCACATTCCACGTATTTGTTTACGTGCTTCACTGTGCATTGCCGCTTATCTTTGCCTTTTCTTTTATCCTCGGACATAGTTGAGCCAGTTTACGTGGTGCTGAGAAGACCAGAGGTACCTCGAACCTTTCCGCCACTTTTTTAAATTGTGTGACACCCTGTGTAAGTATGGCATCACGTGGGGTCTTGCTCTCTTTTTTTGCTTGTCCTTTTGGCTTTTGCCCCTGAACTTCTTCAGAAGTTTCTCAGCCACTGCGAGCATAAGGAAGTTGGATATCCTGCGCTTCCAAGTCTCTTGACCTGACTACAGAAGCTGTCGTGCATGGCATGGTGACACGACTTTTCAATTGCCGTCTCTAGACATGACGACGCAATGCTCCGTTTCACCAACTTCGAATGCGCCGAATCATAGGGAGGATTCCCTTCTGGGTACGCGGTTTGTAACCCCAGCACACGTGTTCCCCTGTGAATTGCATTCCAAATCCAGAACAAATCCAGGGCCGGAAGTTCACCCTTGAACGCCAGGATGGGCAGTTTTACAGTTTCTGGATTTGCGAATGCAATTCACAGGAACACGTGTGCTGGGGTTACAAACCGCGTACCAGAAGGAATCCTCCCTATGATTCGGCGCATTCGAAGTTGGTGAAACGGAGCATTGCGTCGTCATGTCTAGAGACGGCAATTGATAAGTCGTGTCACCATGCCATGCACGACAGCTTCTGTAGTCAGGTCAAGAGACTTGGAAGCGCAGGATATCCAACTTCCCTTATGCTCGCAGTGGCTGAGAAACTTCTGAAGAAGTTCAGGGGCAAAAGCCAAAAGGACAAGCAAAAAAAGAGAGCAAGACCCCACGTGATGCCATACTTACACAGGGTGTCACACAATTTAAAAAAGTGGCGGAAAGGTTCGAGGTACCTCTGGTCTTCTCAGCACCACGTAAACTGGCTCAACTATGTCCGAGGATAAAAGAAAAAGGCAAAGATAAGCGGCAATGCACAGTGAAGCACGTAAACAAATACGTGGAATGTGCGGTGGGCGTGATCTATAAAATTCCATTGGGCTGCGGCAAGGTTTACATAGGCCAGACCGGAAGGTGTTTGAATGAACGGTTGCGTGAACATGCTTTATCACTGCGTTCAACAACAGGAGCCCATTTACACATACATTGCAGAGATTGCCGTTGCATTCCCAACTTTCAAGGCACTACAATCGTTGGGAGAGGTAAAGAAAAGGTGGCGAGGGAGGTACTGGAGGCTTACATGATAAAGAAGGAATGTCCTGATAAGTGTATCAGTCAGCCCTCACTTTTCCTTCACAAGAAGGAAGTGGACTTTATTGACACGTGTGGTGGCCGAGTCATTGATGACTAGTCACATTTGTAGTATTTGTGGCTTTTGCTGGTTATATTTTGCTGTTTCTATTTTTTCCAATAAAAATTCAGTTGATAGTCAGCGCTCGTCCTGTTTGCCTCTCCGTCTTCGTATTCGTCTTTATTGTGCGCTTTCACTACTTTCAACCTTTCAGAATAGAAATATGTAAGTTGTTACGCGGCGTAATGTTTCAAAATATCAATTATATTTCACTGTACTTTGTCATTTTTGTAAAGTTAAGACTTTAGTCATACTGCTTATGTTTATTTATATATCCGGTATCATTACGAACAACTTATATATAAAATCATTTAAATGTAATGTGGAGTTTTGTTTTTACAAAATCATAAACTTGCGACCTACAGCAATTTTGCCTCAAATTCGCATTGGAATAGCTATATAAGCAAGTAGCACCTATGTCGCGAAACAACTATCATTCCATAGCTACAGAGGTAAATTTTATATGGCGGTATATTTTTATGTTGGTAATGGTTAAATCGATATCAATGGTATTATCCGCCACATGTTTATACAAGTTAAGATTACGTATATAGGAAATTAATTTCGAAAACTGATTGTTTGTTTTATGTTTTCAAGCTGTTTTATTGACTGTTTTTATGATCGAAAATAACACAATAAACATTCATTTGCATTTTCGGTTTATTCTTCAGACAAGTAAACTCTCAAACCTCTGGCTGTAGGAAAGTACTTGCGTAATGACAACGTTACTAGCAGAATGACCATTAATGGATGTCAAAAAAATCTTCCCGGCTTGGTCTGTCCTGCTTACAAAAGGAAGAATATTCCACATTACAACCAAAGGCAAAAAGTAAACATGTAAGGTTTTGTATGGTCGCGCATAGTTCATCAAGTTGTCGAGCTAAAGTTTGCACCTCTTACTATTTCAGCAAACACTTGTTTACTAATAATGTCTTTAAAATATTTTGAGAATTATCACGACACTTTCTATCCGCTAAAGAGCTGAATATACTGAAGATATCACCCTTTAATTTTAAATAGCTAGCCACTGATAGTTGTTTTACGTCATAGTACTGAACCGTTAGATTTTTATAGCACTCCGAATTCGAGGCAAACTGTGATTCGTAAGCCTGCGATTTTGTAAAAATAAAATTCAGACTAATAGAAAACAGCTCTTTCTCGTCTAAAGGGTTCCACGATTTTCCTTGATACCTAAATGAGTATTTGCAGCCCATTGTAAAGAACGACGAAAGTGAAGAACAAAATTTAATGGAGAATTGAAAAATACTACTGCGTAGCAATTAATTTTTTTCTCACAAATTGCTTCTACTTCAAGTTTTTTTCTACTTGAGATTCGGTTACGTACATGCCAGGGTCCGCACAAGCACAACCTTTTTCTTTCAGGCGAGCACCTCAAACATGTTGGAATTTAATTAAAGTGCCACACAATCCGGGTTTGGAGCTCGTGATACGTTAATGAAGAATATGAACCTAAGTATTAAAATAAAAGGGCCTTTCCTAGCCCATCTCCTATTCTGCGACATATTTATAAACGCGGTCTGATATATACAATAGAGAAAAAAATAACCAGCGTTAATGTGGAGCTTATGGATTTTAACCTGTATTTTTCTTTTCGGCGGCGTAAATACCCAATGATCAAAAATTGAAACAGTTTAGCCATTATTTTTTTATTGTGTAGCGTTGCTTCACTTGAGAAATGACTTTCGTTAAGAGTGTTCGGTAGTGACTCTTTACATTTATTCAAGATTTCATAAGGAAAATTTGATTATATTATATATTATTGCGCTACCCTGCAAGCTGACTTCGATAGTAATGTTCTACCTTGACTTTTTCGGGCTTATCAAGACCCCAAATGCCCAAACAAATACATATTTGGGCCAAGAAAGCTGTGCTACCCGGACTGCTCTCGAAACTCTGCAAAGGTCTTCTCGCTGGCGTCTGTTTTTCCAACACTCAACGCAACTGATAAAAGCACAGCAGATTATTGTTATTCATGTTTACAAATTTCTTATACAGATACCACAAGAAATGTAATGATGATATATCGAACACGATAGCATAAAATTACGAGAAGATGCAAACAAGCTGTGAACTTTCATCGTCTTTGTCCTACGTCGGGTTTCAATGATGACGATAGCGATACTTTAAATTAAATTATTGAAAATAACACATTAAGTTATCTTGATAATTATTCGGGTAAAGCAATTCGCAAGCAATTCCTACTGTAACCAAGTAAAGTAATACATTATTTTAGACGTAATTGGTAACGATAATTTGCTCATCTAGTAACTGAAATCTGTATATATTATTTTAAAGTAAAGAGCGCAGGTCCGCAGGCTGCAAGCCCTGACTGGAGAGAAGCGCCGAAGGTCAGTGACAAAGTGAAGGAAGCTAACGACAACACGGCTTTGTGATAGAAACAAGATGGAAAAGTTCAAAGCCTTTCATCCACTCAAAGAATAGCGACTTCGAAAGATCATGCAAAAGACGTGCTCCAAAGGTGACCACAATTGGCGAGGACTGAAGTCTGCTCAGGTCGCGAACTTAAGTGTATGAAGATATTTTTGGAATTCACGCGAAGCAGAGTAAAAGAAACAGCTGCTTCTTTCGACTCAAAAACAAGTATGATTGCTCTTTAGATTTTTTTGACTAATTAAAGTTCATTTGCTTTCGCGCAACATCTTTTTTTATAACTGTTTCTTGTTCTTTCTGAGTCATGAATATTTTAAGCTCACACAACTCTACTATATAAATTTTCGTGTCGTTCTACCACGTTCGCACAACACAACCCTCCTGATTCAAGGGAAGATCTAATCCGGTAAAAGCTTTTTTACCTAAAAGTTACCGAGCTATTTTGAACTCTACATTTTTCAAACCACGTGAATCTTAAGTTCTCTTCTGGTTGAAATCTATTGAGCACAGTAGATAAGAATGTTAGATCGCCACCTGTCAGTAGCGCTGTGGCTCCGCATGCATGAACGTTTCTTTATGTTAGTGTACCTTGTTTCACACTAAGCCGTAGTGATTGGCTCCAATGGAGTCAGTCACTAACTGATAAAAGTGCATCGTTACGAAGCTTGTCGTCTTGATGCGCTTGCTTTCACCGGCAAGACCAATCGCACACTGTGAATTCGCAGTGATCTCGTGGTTTCTTTTTGTGAGTGATTGGTTTGATTAGTGCTAGCACATGCACAAAGGCGATCAGCGCCATGACGATGCACCTTTTGCGCTGTCTGATTGGCTCCGTCAGATTTTAGCGCTGGTTGTACTCGGACTTAATGCGCGAAGCAGAGGGTACTGCGATAATGCGGAAAGCAAGTTCGTCGCCTTCATTTGCAGGGGTTGTGGTGACGTCAGAAAGACGCCGAGCTCTGATTGGCTCTGATTGAAGGATAGTGGGTAGACCTCAAAGCAAGCTGCCTTCAGGTCTACCCACTATGCTTCAATCAGAACCAATCAGAGCTCGGCGTTCTGATGCCACCACAACACCTGCAAAAGAAGCAGACGAACTTGCGCTCCGTGTTGCAATGATCAAATGTGCACGCGCAGCTTGCGTAACCGAGAAGATGCTAATCATCCATGGTTACTGGGGTCGAGGCTTTTAAATCATTACTTATTTATATACATTTTAAATGTATGCGCAGAAATGTGTTAGGGGTCGTCTTGTGAAAGGACAGTCCAGGAGATGTTTCTTTTTATTTTTGAGACCTTTGCATCTATATGAGGATTCAGAATTGTTGTTTGCCGATCTGAATACATTACCTCTTGTATACTTGATCCGAAATTGAACGCGTACATCTGAAAAAAAAAGAAAAGTGGGAATCGGCCAAACGGTGAGGTGTCACTGGGTTGATGAAGTGCCCAAGCCATTAAAACTAGAGAAGGCTATTTACATTATGGCTGTATTGTACTATTTATGGCAATTGAAGATGCCGTAATGCTAGGCTGTGATAATTAATGTCATAAATCTATATAGTCTTTAGGGTGTGCCCTATGAATTGTTCCTAAACCTTTGACCCACTGTATTAAAAATATATGCACCCTTTTGACACATCTCGTGTCATATTATATGAAACGGCACATCACATAGAATAGCATTGATAATGAAGAGCCCACAGGTCCATTTGATGTTTGGCCACGGTTGTTTTTTATACTTTTCTTGTCAGATGGCAAATAAAGGGGTTTGTTTTCTCCCCTCTGTCTGTAATAATTTTGAGATTTGCGATATTTAAATTAGATAAATGAAGCACGCAGTACCAACGAGTTTCATATGCTTTATAATGATATTACGTGTATTATATGTTAAGGAAGGTTGTCATCTACCACCTTAAAAATAGAGAATAAAACTACTTAATTTTAAGATTTTTTATGTGTTCTTATATATCAATGAAAAAACGGTTAAAGTGCAGGCGAGCTGGTGTAAGCTAAACATGATGATTGAAATCTGAGACTGTGTTTTGAAAAACAGAAACTTGTGAAGGAGGGTTGTCTGTCCCTTTTTCGTCCTCTTTCACGAGTTTCCGTTTTTCGAACCACAGTCTCAGGTTTCAATCATCAGGTATAGGTTCTTATATGGCATTTTATGGTAAGGGCTCTATGGATGCCTTTCACTTTTCCAGTAAGGCATGGTTTATACGCTCATACTTCAATCGAAATAAAGTAAACGTTAGCTGCGTATTTAGTTGTATCTGATTAGTGACGGCTGGCACAATTTATTTGTTATTTATTTAGCAATTTCTATTATTCCTTACAAGGAATATAATAGAGCTGGCATACAAAAGCACTCAAAAGAGATTGTGGTCCCACTTTGCCAGGGGTTTGAACAGCAAATACTAAACAAAGACATCTGTCAATAGCACGTTGAAGTATTACATTTAAAAAATGCTGTGTGAACGAAATGGGAAGCAGAAACCTAATTACCAGAAAAGCAGCAACAGTGTGACACCCCGAACATTTAGCAAGTTATACGAACGATGAGAGTTGGTCTAGAAACAAAGAAAATTTAATACAATAAACTATGTGGCTAGGTAATGTGTTTCAATCGGACGCGGTTCATGAAAAGAAAGAATATTTGTAGGTGTCGACTAAATAGTAGCGTTCAATGATCGTGTTTGTGCGTGCAAATCTAGTGTAAGCTCTTGTTGAAAACCATAACACGTTGATGGTCGAAAACCAGAATTAACGAACTTAAATCAGATACAACACTTGCTTTCAGCGAGATTCATTACTAACTGTGATAACTTGCAGAATCATTTTTGCAGCAGGAATGAGGACAATCGTTCTATTGGCCGTGATCGCCTTGGGAGGTGTGTCACTGATCACGGGAGACGCTAATCACCAGCATAATTATGGAGTTTCTTTTGAAGACGGTAGTACACATTTTCATTCTCTTCCACCTGTTCTTCGGGTGATTTAATATGTAGAACAGTTAGTTATTCACACCACATTTAAATTGCTATACTTTCCTATTTAATTATTAATTAATATATTCATTTTTTAATTTATTGATCACAGTACCTCCAGGCCCCAAATGCATTTTCTGTAATGGGGTGGGAAGGAAATCTGTAGTAGGAATACGAAAAATATAAGCCAGATCTATGAACCAAATACAAAGAATTAAAACAGCAAATAAAAATCATTTGAAAGCTTTTAAAGAATGATAGAATACCGCGATGAGTGTAAATCACTATATTATACAGTTCTAAAAACAGTGATGATACAATCATGTAAAAACCGACGCACCCTTTGCACTTACTCTTTTCGTCCTTTTTTTCTTTGATAAATTCTCTTTCCAATTTATACCAAAGCCCAAAAAAAGAAAACCAAACCAAAAATAATTACCTCTATTGCGAAGGGTTTGCTTTCGTCCTACCTGTAAATAGAGCTCGCATAAGCCATATTTGTTCCTTCTTGATTTCTTTTGCTGTTATTTGCCAGGTGTTATGGCTTGTAAAATTTTGTTGTTTTCATGTTAGCCTTAAACTACGCGTGTAATTGGGAAGAAAGACAGATACCTTTTGTGGACAATGCGGAAGATTCGTTTCTCTATTGATTGAAGTCATCAGTCAATGCGAGAGAGGATGGGAAGTGAAACGGAAGATTGCAAACTGCGGGTGTTTCATGAGTGCGCTTGTCACTTTCCCACCAGCCGATTTTTGATGCATGACTACATATTCAGAAAAAAAATAATTTATGCCGGCAGTAAAAACCCAAAGCCAAAAGGCTTACTTAAAATATTTGGAGATCATCAGAGCTTATCAATTATAACAGCGTAGGCTGTGAGCTTACTTTTTTTTACCATTTTTGTTCTATTTTATTCCAAATAGTTGCATGTAATCCAACTACATAGAGCAGATAATATTTCATTGTTCGCCTCTTTACCTCGTATTTCCAAAGTCAAGCCGCAGGAGAAATCGGTTTGCTCTGCAATTGGTTCTTGCCCTGTGACAGCTACGGACACTCTGCATGGGGGCTACCAGAAGTATTGAAATATGATCTCCCCTCAGTACCATACTGGGAGCCTGGGAGTGGCATACGATTGTTTGTGAAGACATTGAGCTTCTTCAGAGTCGAAGGTTTTTTGGCGAAACTCTGGCGGCCAGGTGCATGGAGGCTTCAAGGAGGCATCCTCGCAGTTTTTCCTACAAGCTTCCACTATGGTCAAACTTCGTCTGGACTTCACGAGACTATGCCTATGTCATTTATTGGGAACAGGTCACGAACAATTACTCTGCCGCCCTGGAGTAACTCCCCAAAGAACAGTTCTTTGGGCAAAAATTTGTTATTTGTCTGATAATTCAGGACCTTAAAGAGTAAGGACACGAAAATTAAACGGGTGGATCATTCTTGAAATAGAATGCTTATTGGCTACCTGATATTTACACCACGTGTCATCATAATTTATTTAAACAATCAATTTACTAGTGGGTATCATTTTCATGTGGTCACCACGCAACACTTTCTAATCACACCATCGTGCCCATAAACTACGTTATCATGATGTGTAGATGTACGCTCTCTTACTGTAGGCGCCCCATACTCGGCTAAGCTCGCCCCGCCGCCATGGTACAATCGCACCTTCAAGTTACTTGTCTACTCCAACGCCATTCTCGCTCTCGCCTCCTTGCTCTTTGACCTACCACCCTGCATGACCGTGCGAAGTGCGTCAAGGACGACGGCCAGTTCGTCCGTGAGGATCTCGTTGTCGTCATTTATAACAATCACTCTCATCGCGGCGGCGATCTGTGTCGAAGGCTCCTACGAAGCGAGCGATGCCGTCTCGAATCGCGGAAGGTAATCGTGGAAGCCGGGGTGGAGAAAACAAATCAAGATGATTTAAATCACGATTTAAGCC
Organism: Ixodes ricinus; assembly: GCA_037355805.1. Classification (NCBI taxonomy): domain Eukaryota; kingdom Metazoa; phylum Arthropoda; class Arachnida; order Ixodida; family Ixodidae; genus Ixodes; species Ixodes ricinus. Next base: position 58,969 of record JAZHYW010001014.1, on the reverse strand, counting down.
GTAATTTATATCAGACCTTCGTCGCAAAAATACTCCAGAAAATAGTTTTATTTGCTGTTTGTTTATGAGTTGATGCTGTCTATGTGCATTTGTTTTGTACTGAAATCTGAGAATCATTTGCAGGAAAGATATATATAAGGCTGAATCCGAGCAGAAAGCATGTGCTCTTCTGATAAAATCGGAGCAGTGAGCTTTCTTGCTACCTTCCATTTTATTGGTCAGTTCCCAAAATCCCTATTGCAAGAAATCAAATCAGAACTCAAAAAATACAACAAAATATAAAAGAGTAGTCTTATTGCAAAAATCGAAAGCGTAAAAATCAAGATATTTAAATAACTAAAAATCAGGCAGTTTTTTTTTCTAGTATGGCGAGAATTACATCAATGAAAAGTTTTTTAAACTGTACTTTATATTTACAGTAATGTGTTCTTCTGTGTTTCTAATAATCAGATATCAGATGGATTGTTCAATCAGTCTGCTGTGTTCAAAGTATGTAGTAATAAAGAGTCACTATTCATTAGGTAAAGTATGTTAAATCAACCTGATCTGAATCAAACAAAATAAATCTGATTAAAATCAAACGGATCTAATTTTATATGAAACGAAATAAAAATGATTTTTTTCCACCCTGGAGGAAGCTGAAACTCGAGATACTGAGAGAGCCAAGTCTGCGATTGCACGAAGTGCATGCCTCACGTTGGGCGGGTGACATCACCGATCCGTCAATCATGACAACCTTTACCGATAAAACAAATTCATACGCTACCGCAAAAAAAAATGTTTTTCTACAAAATATAGCGCCATTTACAAAACAACTTTAACAAAAATATAGGAGCATTCACTGGCTCTTAGCCATAATGTAATCTCATATTTTATTATTGGCATATACTAACCTCTTTAGAAAGCCTCGAGTAGAGTTCAGGTAAAGCCAAACATCACCTTCTACGACTAGAGTATGGATTTCTCGGCCTTAATTCGTCAAACAAGTGCCAAAGTTAGGCTTCACTGCTGGTAGTTTTGCTGCTATCTTGTTCAGCTCAAGTCCAGACACCGCCGACAGTACGAGCTAATGGAACCAATCAACTAAGATCAAAAGCCGAAGTCACTGGGCCGTCATTTTTTTATGATTGGTCCAGCGATGACACAACAGGTACGAACACCAGGATGGTGCGCTTCCGACGCCCTCTGATTGGTCGCGTAGGCTTGCAGCGTCGTCTTGCTCTGGGTTGAAGCGAACCGTAGCGTTTTCGGGCCTGAATCGACAAACATGTGCGAGTTAGGCCTCACTTTCGATTCTTCAGTTTTCGTGTGGCAACTTTTTCAGTTGATCACCAAAACAAATCCAAAATTTAAGCCTTCTCGTTTTTTTGTTTTTTTTTGTTCAAGTTTGGCATTTTGGCAATTATGTGGCTAGAGAGAGAGTAGCCCTACACACATATAAAAATTGTTCTGGTACTTGATAACGCCTTGGAGCGAAGCCGTATTTCGCCCAATTTTGACCTATAGGATTGCCAAATTTTTGCCAAGTTAGGTGCTTCTCTGGCGTGATACCTGGATTGTCGTCTTTTCCCTAATTAAATTTAAATTAACAAAAAAATGAGAAAGATAGAGAGAGAGAAGAGAGAGAGGCCACCGCTAGAGTTTCTGAGGCTAATTATGTTCACGATTCAATGTCTTTGATTCATCTTTCGCCATCCTTATCAGCTAAACACGCGATATCATTGGCTGATGAACGATCATTATATGCTCCGGACGTACCAGGTACTGCGCTTAAGCTATCAGTCACGACAGTCAACAAGAAGGTGGTTTCAGAAACATACCCACAATTTAGACTCAAGACCTAGAATATTTGTAGATCAACTAGCCTTTTCCACGTGTTACAGTTTCGTACTTTGAACCCCGGTTTCTTGCTTCCTTGGTTCACCCCTACGTCCCTCAAACTGGTGCGGACGGCCATCTATGAGTGCTATGAGTGGAATCCCGCAGAAACTGAAGACTCTTGAACGCTGATACGAGGTTCTAGGAGCATGGAATAGAACGACTAATGCTAGAGGAAGTCGGCTTTAGAAAGCGTGACCACTTGTCTTAAGAGCCATTTGACATATATCATTTAAATTTACACAGATATCCTGTTTTGGATTACTTCACTACATGCCGTAGAGGTCATATCTACATATATAAATATCAGACGCTGTGCCCGTGATATATAAATAAAATCGGTCACCAAGTATTATGCCTGAGCTTCGTGAGAACAGTATACACGCCAAAAATATTTTACGCAAGAAAATGTAGAAAGAAAACAGACACACCAACGTTTATTTGCTTTACTGCAACATTAACTGGCTGGGTCGGCTATTCTGAAGACGCCAACATTTTCTCCGGTACAAATTGTATCGTTTCTTCTTTTGTTTCTAGAACTTTGATGCCATGTCGTTGAAGCATTCCCGGCGTTGTAGGGCTGCTTCTTTGCACATTCGTTGTTTTAAGGAGCGCCTATTTGTTTCCAGTTTCAATGTTGAATACAACACCTTCCGTGCCACTAAGGGTGCTTCTAATAAATTCGCAGAACGTGAGAACGTTCCGCGGAGAACATTCCAGACGCACACAGCACCACAAAAGGTTGCCCCTTTCGCTTCTCCTCTGCTCGCGACGAGGCTCATCAGACACGACCTTTTCTGCACCGGCCAGATCCGAGGGATGCGACATCACAATGTTGCAAGAACGCCATGGACGCTTTCTTTTTTGTTTAATTTTAGCCCAAATTTGTGATTGTCCTATATTGTTTCACTTGGTATAACCTAGCTAGATTTACACATGTGACTAAAGTCTAAGATGTAGTAGTTATAATGTGAACGCCCATGTGTATAAATGTTTCAACGTGTTGTTTTACCGTTTATCCTGCAGGTAAATGCAAGTACCGCAATCAAACACTCAAAGATGGAGTCTCTGAAACATTTCAGTTCCCTTGTGAACAATGGGTTTGCAATGTAACAGCAAAAACAGTTACAATTAAAGGGTTTGTAATTTTTATTCTAACTGTTAGCAGGAAGCTATCCGGTAAAACCGTAGCTGTTGATTTATTATAATGCTTGTGAATGTCTAATTTTTATATCTTGATTGAATTGACGGTTGGTGTTGTCGTGGTATGTTAATCGTTTCGAAGATGTAAATATCGATAAAGACGTGACAGTGGCTACAAAAAAGAATAACCTTTTTCCTCCTTAATTTTGTTGCATCAGCAAGAACTAACTATAATCACTTTCAAGTTACCAAGGAAAATCGTTGATTTGCTGGTACCAGCACTAGCAAAGAAGTTTTTGTTATAATCAATGTAAAAGAATTTAATTAAATTGAATTCTCATAACTGAAATATATATTTGCACGTTGTCTAACCTTTTGATGCGAATGAAGTAACTGCCCCATGGAGCGCAGCCGACATTGGCTGTGAGCGCGAAAAACAGGCATCTAAATGAACGGCAGTTAAAATGGCTGCGACGTGTCATATTAGATGCTTTGTCACAAAAGTCAGCGGTGCACCAAAGTCGAAGTAGACGCGCCTCAGAAAAAAAGAAACACAAAGAAAAGCACAGCAACGTAGATGCACGGTCACGGAAGGCGTGGAGCCGGCGGATTCACCGCCCATGCGCAGTGGGGGATTTCGATGTCACCGCCGGAGCGCCGTGTGCGATAGGAAGAGGTGGCACGGTGCTTCTAAGAATCTGCTGTGTGTAGGAATGCGTTCGCATTCCTTCAAGCAAGTAGTCTTAAGTGTTATTCTTTAAAGAAATAAACATTTCCTGTTCTACGGGAATTTATTCGTTTTTAAAAGAGACTTTAACGAATAAATCACTTTCCTATTCAATTCGCATCTCATATGCAGTCTTTCACCAGATATCGTAGCTTTTATATTCAGGTGGTAGTCAAAATTAGGGAGAAATAAGTTCAATACTTTACCATTTGAGATACCTATTTTATTATCCGCTGCGTGGCAGGAAAAAAAATGTTGCAGTCGGTCTTCGAATTAGCTCCAACGTTTCGACAAACCCAAAAACTTGAAGCAAATGTCTAAATAGAAGCCTAAACATAAACACAAACCAATGCATGGTTAGAGCAGTAGGTTTGCACACAGAGTATTTAAAAAAATAAAAATAAATTCTTCTCAAGTGTCTTGATTTTAGTGCAGAGCCACCCTGCAGACGCATATTTGTGTAAGTATAGTATACATTAAATTCCAAATTGGCACTAATAAATAACAATGATGTTTTTGCATTATTAACAGGAACATTTAACTCGTAGGGGTGTTTATTCTCACTCATATTTACAAGGCATTATTTTATTCAGGCCCATTTCTAAGTGCAATGTGTTATAGAAGTCCAACATTAAAATACCTGAATGTGCACTTCACTTTTTCTTAGCTTATGCAGACTAATCGTTTAGAATTTTAGACATTCTGATGAATTCCGGGAAAAATATTGAAATTGTTGCACACATTATAGAACTCTGAAAAGTGGGCGAACTTAAAAAAGGTCAGCGGTTGTTTGTTTCCTTTCATCCGTCCCGTCTGTTTCGCTGCACGTTTTAAATAAACATGGCTTATCAACACGCCCAAGCTTCCATTCTGAAATGTACAGTAAACACCCAGAGACTGTGAAAAAGAAAGGACAGACAAACACAGAGGCCTCTGTGTTGGTGCGTCCTTTCTTTTTTGTAGTCTCGGGGAATTTTACCAAGTTCAACTACCACCATCTCGTTTGCAGCCTAAACTTCTGTTCATTAAAATATATATTCGGGTTCGGGTTTCAAAAAATTTTCTATTTCCTTTCATTCCTATAGGTGCAATGTCGCAAGCTATGGAAGTTGCGTCCCCGTCCACTATCCTTATTACTACTGGCCATGTTGCTGTCCACGTCGTATGATTTGCTAACGTAATTTCGAAGTTAACCGAAATTACCACTTTTACGAATAAAAACGTTTTCCTACATTGATTACAAGAAACTCGCTTCGTTTTCTTAAAAAAAAACAATAACACTCTAAAAAAAATTTTAATTTTTTGCAAGGCGAATAATTTTACTGCCAGACGACTACCCGATCAATAACTTGTTACAATACCACGTGTATTTTTAATAAAGTCATAAAACGCAACTCCTCGAAAACCGAAACCAAAACTGGACTAGGGATGAAGAAGAAATATAGAGGAGTATGATACCGGGAGTCTGGTGGCTTTACAACTCTTTTTCTTAAATGAACGTATTTGCAGCATTTTATAAGCCGCAAGAAATGGGTGTCATATTTTTTTGTCCACTTCTAGCATCGAGCGTGTGTCTTCGATTACCCACGACTTTTGTTATCTTCGGTGGTTCCGTCTAAACCGTACAAAACGGCACGTGGCCGCAGAGAAGAAAGTGTGCGCAACTCAAACCAGTCAGTTCTTGATATGCGGTTTTCGTGCGGAAAGAAAACGAATCTCGATACTCAAATTGTGTTCTGGGTAGTTGGGCTCTCATATGCCGTGTACAAATAAAAACCTTGGCGAGCATAAATACCGTGTCAATGTACACTTAAATTTTAACTAAACAACAATTATGGTGAATAAAAAGGGTAATCCGATTGCAACTTCAATGTTCTTGTCAAGTTTTTAAAAGCTCTATTCTTCTCACTTAAACCAGATGTTGAACTAATGTATGACACGCAGAAGCTGCTTCAAGTTGCACACGTTCAGAACCAGGCCTAGAGAAGCTATCGGTCTGGCGAGGACTCAGCAACTGATAACAATGTAGCCCCGAGTATCCATAGGCATTTTTCTTTCTCAATTTGTTGACAAGTTTGAATAATGGGACTTTTCGTTTCATCTCTAGTTTGGACAAGGGCTCTAGCAGAGGCCTGCCCATACGTCGAAAAAGAATGAAGGACTCTCAAATTGTTTGCTATAGCACAGCTGACAACACGGCTTTGTAGGAGCTTTATTGTCGTCAACGATAGCGCATAAAAAAAAAAGACGCGCCTAGTGTTTTTTTTTTTGTGTGTGCAGCGGAGGATATAAGGTGCTCCGCTCGAACACATACTTCCCTTCTGAGCAAGCAAACGCTCAAATCAATACCTGATGTTCCGGCGGTTTATGAACACCGCGGTATTGTCTATGACAAGCGAAATGGGAGAGGATGAGGGTTCGTCCTTCTAGTGTAAAGAGCTGAACCCATAATATACCTTCAGTAAAGTGCTGCAATAAAGGCTTTGCAAGGCGTGGTCTTCGCCAAAGTCATCGGAAGCGTTTTAATCGATTGCTGGGCTTTTCGAAAATGACAACATAAGTATTTCAGCTTTGAACAGAATATGTCTTGGGTGACCATACTCGTCATGGCAGGAAAGGCGGAGAGCGGAAATAAAATGGGCGAAGTGAGACAGACAAAAAAACCTCCGCTGCTACTCAGTTCATCGTAAAAACACACTTTTACGTGCCTTTCGTTGAGTAGCTGAGTAGGCAAGCACATTTCTTACACAATCTGCAAAACCTAAACATAACAAAGTTACTAATGTAAAAATGTTCCCGGTTTACGCTTCTGTGTGATCAAAACTTATATCCAAGTGGAGCCACAGAAAAACCTAAAAATTGTACTCTAATGGAGATTTCATTTTATCCTATGTTGATTCTAATACATGGTCATCAGCAGGAAATAGGAATTTCTATTCAAAGCATTCGTAAAATGAAAAATTTACAAGGGAGTCTTCAGAGCGTTGCACTGTCACGTAAATACGTTAGAAAAAAACAAAAACACAATCAGATCTAATAGGAATCAGGTTTCGCAATCTCGAAGTCGCTTCTTTACACTTTTGTCTGAACCTCATGATTACTTGGAAATTTCATCCTGACAAAAACACACTTGTATAGAATGTGACAGCCTATATCTAATTCAATATCTTTATTAAATTCATATTTGTTTAACAAAGCGAAATAACAAACATAAGCGTTTGAGATTTCGCCTTTATTGTTGTAGGCAAACAGTAAAATATGGAAGACAAAGATGAAACAGACAGCCGTGCAAAGAGGTGTTCAAAGAGGAGACTCATATATGGGACTGTGGCGGTCCATTGGTTCAGCTTCGGCACCAACAAAGACGACAAAGTACAAAGAAGCTTAGACACTGTAAAACAAAGCTGCGTAAAAAAAAAACAGAAATGATCTGGCAGCTAGCCTGCCAGAACATTTCTGTAAAGCTCTGTTTCTGTTTTTATTTTTTTGTTATTTAGCAAACTTCTTCTGTAAAATAACAAGTTCCCGCAAAAAAAAACAAAAAAACATGACGGCTGGCAAACAACAGGGGAGCAATACGAGTAAGGGCTAGCGAGCAGGACTGCTTTTCGCTAAAACACGATTCTCAAGTGCCGTATGCCTGTTCGCTGTCTTCAGTACGCACTAAAACACTCCAAATCGCGTCTCCAAGTACCGGCACCGCACCTATTACAAGTAGGCGCGACAATGTGAGTGGGTGATAGGCGGGGTTTGTCCGCGACTGCTTTCGCGCGGCCGGCTGGATTTGCCTCGCGGCCAGAAAACAGTCAAAGAAGGAGTCGTATGGCGACAAACGGAATGCCGTCTTTATTGAACACAGCATCTGCTTGTTGTGCTTGCCGTAAGTGATCCGGCGTTTTCGGCTGACAGCGGCGAGGCGAGGCATTAGGGTCATTCCATGTCAAACATCACAGACGTTGCGCTCAACCCCTTCCGATCTCTAAAACAAAATTCATGGCCTTTTGCCGCATCGTCCGTAGCCATGCCGTAACATATTTTTGGCGAACTTTTTTTTATGACGTGAGCGCGGTTTTATCTTTTAAAAACAGCGTGAAAGTAGGCATCACTCAATAATTGATGAAAATTCAGCTTTTTAGTGAAATACCTAACAATATTTTTTTCTTAAACTTGCAAGGCTTTCGACTTTCAATGTGGTTGGGCTTGTGAAGTTTTGCTTGATTTAAATATTGTTTTTAAAAACTAAGAAAAGTTTGATAATTTTATTATTTTTGTTATTTTATTAAAAATATCTAATTGCTCCTGGGACTTTATATAACCTTTTTACCGGCTGCCCTGCAGGTATATAATCTATAGAAAAATTTTAAAACCGCTCAATTAAATATTTCGCAGTAAACAAAAATCCTGAATTTGCAAAAAAGTGCGTTTTGACGCATAAACAGCCGTCTATTTCACCCTGAGGTCACCGAAGTAAAAATACAAAATATGGTGGGTTTGGAAGGACAATCGATAATCTTTCGATTCTGAAAGTTTAATCAAAGTGATTTTTGTTTAAAGCGAGAAAACTATTTTTGAAGTTGAACTCTCGCACCACGACCCGGTGTCGCTTATTAACGCCTCTTCGCCGCACAGCACGCCACCTGCGACGATAGCTGACACGATTAGGTCCAAAGAAAAACCGGAGTTTTCTGCCGCTTCCCCTTGTCCATCTTTCCGGATGCAAGGGAAGAAACGGCGGGTATCGTGTAATAATCGGAGGTGCCGCCAGCGCGTAGCAATAGCAGGGTGTTGTGCCCTTTGTACCCGAGGGCGGCTCGAAACCCGATGCCTAAACGACGGACAGCATCAAGTGACCAGGACTTCTCCATGCCATGCCAAAGGTCCCACGGCCACCTCCGATTCCCAAAATAAAATTGATGGCTCTTCACCGTAACGTTTGTGGTGCCTCTCTAACATTTTTTTTTGTCGAAAAACAAATTTCATGTGGTATCGCAGCTTCAAGTAGTAAAAGGGTGGAACTAGGAGTTATTCAATAATTGATGAAAAGTAAGATTTTTTTACGGAACACTGGAATATTTTTGCCTAAAACCATACAGTATTTGGATTGCTATGTAATAAGGATCATGGTCATGGAATTTGGTATGCTCGAAGCAGTTTTAAAAAACCGGAAATATATGAGCATTTTAGCATATTTTTAGTTTTGTTACAAACTATGGCTTTGCTGCATGCGACTGTAAATACAATAATTAACAGCCCTGTAGGTGTACTGTACACCGAAAAGGTTTCAGGCCGTACAACTAAATATCTTGCAGAGAGGAAAAAAAACTAAATTTGAGCAAAATTGCGTTTTGCCGTTCAAAGAGCCGTCAATTCTGCCTTGCGGTGGCTCAAAGAAAAATACGTAACATGGTGGCTTCTCCAAAAGAGTTTATTTCCTTTTGTTCTTGAAAGTTTAATTAAAATAAGTTTATCCTAAAGAGAAAAAAAACATTTTGAGTCTGAGCTTTCGCGCCGCAACCTGGCGTCGTTCCTTGCGCCTCTTCTCTGCACAGCACGCCACCGTCGAGCCCGGCAAAGCGTGCGACGGTGTCACGGTGTGCGCACGCAGGTAGACAGCAGGACCTCGAGTTGTCGGGTACATCTTGGTGGGAAGAGGCTTTTTTCTACTCTTGTTGCTTTATGGCTTTTTCTATTTTGACCGTTTTGCGCGGCTGTGTCCTCCTGTGGTCTTCCACTGTCTTGATATCACCAAATGCCTAGCGCTGCCAGGTAAGAGCATCCACTAGTAAGCTAGCTGTTTCTTACGTACACATCGCAATCACTCTCTCTTCTCAACGTCAGGACAGATGTAGACAGCAATACAAAAGCCCCTGTGAACGGGCAATCTCAAACGACGAGGCAATGAGGTGTTAACGAATGCGCGCAGTTGGAGGCTCACGCCTCGTTTGTGTTTAAATCGGCTTTGAAACGGTAAATGCTTGCGTCGCTGAATAGTTCCGCTTTTCACCGCAGTATGCGTGACAGATAGATTTCGCGGCGATATTATCGCGTTTCCCTTTTAGGAGAAGTCCACGTCAGCTGATGTTGCCCGTATTAGGCATAGTGTTTCGAGCCGCCCTCGGGTACAAAGGGCACAACACCCTGCTATTGCTACGCGCTGGCGGCACCTCCGATTATTACACGATACCTGCCGCTTTTTCCCTTGCAGCCGGAAACACGTACAAGGGGAAGCGGCAGAAAACTCCGTTATTCCTTTGGACCTAATCGTGTCAGCTATCGTCGCAGGTGGCGTGCTGTGCGGCGAAGAGGCGTTAAGAAGCGACGCCGAATTGTGGTGCGAGAGTTCAACTTCAAAAATTGTTTTATCGCTTTAAACAAAAATTACTTTGATTAAACTTTCAGAATCAAAATATTATCGATTGTTCTTCCAAACCCACAATATTTTGTATTTTTACTTGGACCACCTCAGGGTGAAATAAACGACTGTTTATGCGTCAAAACTCACTTTCTTGCAACTTTATGGTTTTTGTTTACTGCAAGATATTTAATCTAGCGGTTTTAAACAATTTTTATAGATTATATACCTGCAGGGCAGCCGGTAAAAGTTATATTAAGTCCCGGGAGCAATTGGATACTTTTTTAATAAAACAATACTGTTAACATTTTCAAACGTTTTTAGTTTTTCGTATGTTTAAAATAAACAAAACTTTACAAGCCCAACCACATTGTAAGTCGAAAGCCGTGCAAATTTAAGAAAAAATATTGTTGGATGTTTAACTAGAAAGCTGATTTTTCATCAATTATTGAGTGATGCCTAGTTTCTCGATGTTTTTAAAAGTTAAAACCGCGCTCACGTCATTCAAAAAAATTTTTCGCCAAAAATATTTAATGGCATGGCTACGTACAATGCGGCAAAAGGCCATGATTTCTTTTTTTAGAAATCGGAAGGTGTCGAGCACAACGTCTGGGACGTTTGACATGGAATGACCCATTACCGATTCAAGCGGCGTCGGTTCCCATCGGTCAACACTCCTGCTCACCTGTTAGCATTCGTCATCCACTTTCAAGTCCCTGGTAATCCGCACCGCGACTGTGCACGCACTTGACGCTATTCAGCGCACCGAACACCCATTCAGCTGGCGGTACAATTATCACGATTGTTATCAAACTGAGAGCTAGGGAAGCTGCATACGGCTGGTAGAGGGGCTTAGAGCGATAAACCGGGCTTCCGGTGTGCACTCGAAAATGACCCACTACAGGCTGCTGCCATCGCACGCAAAACGACAAAAGCAAACAGCCAATCTTGACACGTGACGACTCATTAAGAAATTTGTAGTCTTAAGCCTTACGTGCAATATATGAACATGATAAACCACGTTTTGAATCCCAGCTAGTTATAACAGTGTATGTTGAGAGTTCGGTGTCCGTTTTGCAGTATTGTTTCTACTTAATCTCAAAATGCTTACAGGCAATCAGCTATAAAGAACATGTTATTGTTTCATTGCCCACCTTTTTACCTCCCATTTCCAAAGCCTAGCCGATCTAAAAATTGCTTTTTTCTAATATTGATTCTTGCCCTGTGACAGATACAGACAATCTGCATAGGGACAGCCAAAAGTATAGAAATACGATTTCTTTCCCAATACCATACTGGGAGCCTCGAAGCGGCATGCAAATTTTCGTTAAGACAGTGAGTTCCTCAGAATCAGTGTGTCGAACCGAAAAAAATACGGGTTCGGTTACGGTTCAGGTTCAGGTAAATTTATTTTGTTCCGGTTCAGTTCTGGTTTGATTAATTCGATCCGCGAACCGGTTCGCGAACCGGTTCGGGGCGCTGAACCGGTTCGCTGAACCGGTTCGGAAATTATAAATGACAAATTGCAACATTCAAAATAACAAAATCAAAATAACATCAAAATAACAACATCCAAATAAAAAAAAATTGCAACATCACGTTCTAGAAACGTGTTATGAAATGAGCACACAGCAGCATTTAGGATTTACGAGATTGTAAAAAAATGAAATCCCGTGACGCGATTTTTTTTTTTTGCACAGCCTTCCAATTTTCTTTTTTCCGTGCAAGCCGCGACCAGCGCAATACTGGTTCCTATGTCAAGATTCATGGATGCAGCGTTTGTCAAGATTCATGGATGCAGCGTTTATATTTCTAAGACTAAGTGGAGAAGAAAATATGTAAGCGAGGTGTGTGTCAGTTGACGGCACTTAAAAAACAAATGGCATTGATAGCACATTCATTGTCAACAGCGCGTGGCCGAACCGTTTTGACATGAGCCGGTAACCGTTATTTTTTTCCCGGTTCAGTTCCGGTTCAGGTTCATCGCAATAACAATATAACGGTTCGGGTTCGGGTTCAGTTCCGGAAAAAATACCGGTTCGGTTCCGGTTTTCGGTTCGGTTCGGTTCCAGTTCGACACCCTGCTCAGAATGGAAGTTTTTTGGCGAATCTTCGGCAGTCACGTACATTAAGACTTTAAAGAGACATCAATGAAATTATTCCTGCAAGCTTCCATTGTCGTCATACTTGGTCTGGACCTCCGGAGACTGCTTCTGTCACTTATACCTGTTCACGAACAATTGCTTTGCCGCCCTGGAATAACTTTCCAAATAACACAGTTCTTTGGGACAAATATTGATTTTTGTCTGCGAAGTTTGTACCTTGAATAAGTTAGGACAGGAAAATTAAACGAGTGGTTTATTCTTGAAATTGTATGATTATAGGCTACTTGGAATACACACCAAGTGTCTTGATAGCTCCGGATATAGAAATTGAAATAATCAATTTAATAATCCTTATATTTTTGTGTTTTGACCTGGTGACACTCTCCAATTTAGTTTTAATACGTTGCCCATAAATCACGGGATCATGATATCTAGCTAAACGCTATCTCACTCCTTGCGGCCCCGTGCTGGCTAAAGGTATCCTCAAAGCGGCGGTACGATCAAAACTTCACGTCACTTGGCCGCTCCAACCGTATTCTCACTCTCGCCACTTTGACCTTTGACCATTTTTACGTGCATCCACGTGCAAGGTCGTCAGTGACGACTTCGAGTTTGTCCGTGATGATCACGTCTTTGTCAAAGGAGCTGGTCGGAAGCGGGACGAAGTCAAAATGACCAGCTTCCGATATCTCTAGATACTCGCGGCTGCAATCAGTACCAAAGGTTCCGACGAAGCGAGCGATGCCGTGAGCGCCATCGTCTCGAAACGCGGGGAATAAACGAGGAAGCCAGAGGTGGAGAAGAAAAAAAAACAAGATGATTTATGAAAATAATCTTTGGAGAAGGGGAACATGAGGGACAAAGGACGAACACAAATCTCCAAACACAGGTAGGTGACTGGGGCGCGACCGAAAAAATCCGCCTGGTGCGGGAATCGAAACCAGGACCTCTCCATTACAGGTGGAGCGCTCTACCTACTGAGCTAACCAGGGGTTAGACGTCAGTAGAGCAGACGGGTTTTATCAGCCGCCAGCAGTCTAACACCAACAAGGGTGAAGCTTGCAATTTAAGGTTATGATTATATTGCAATTAAATGCAAAGGTGCAAGCGAGCTGGACAAGAATTTCATCATTCTTGTCCAGCTCGCTTGCACCTTTGCATTTAATTGCATTATAATCAAGATGATTTAAATGAATATTTAAATTGTAAATGGCTTGTGAGCTGGGTTAGTTGGTATGAAGCCATGTAAAACATAACATGAACTGTGTATTAAATGTCAGTCGCAAGTCAGCGCTTCTGTGTCAGTGCGTGTTTCTTTCCTTTGTCCTCGTTCTTTGTGCACTCTTGTGTTCCATGTAATATAAATCATGTTTTAAATTGTAATTAAAATCAGACCTTCGCCACAAACATAATCTAAAAAAAACATAGGTTTTTATTTGCCATTTCAGCAAGAAAGCTATATATAACTCAACCCAAACAGAAAGCTTTGCTCTTCTGAGAAGATTGGAGCGTTGAGTTGTCTCTCTACCTTACTCTTCGTTCGCCAGGTACCTAACGTCCTACTGCAAGCAGTCCAATCAGAACGCAAAACAAGAAAATAAACAGAATCTATAAGAGTAATGTCTTATTGCAACAAAAAAGGAGACGTAGAAGTAAAGCTATTTAGATAACTAAACAAATCAGGCTAATTTCCTTCTAGCATGGCGGGGATTACACCAATAAAAAGGTTTTTAAAAGATAATTTTAGTTTACCGTAATTATTTCTTCTGTGTTGTTAGTCATAAAAAATCAGATTGATTGTTCAATCAATCTGCCATGTTTAAAAATACATGTATAGGGTGTCCCAAAAGAAAATTTACAGGTTTTTTTTTAACAGCAAAAATCACCGAACGCTCATTCTCCGCCCAAAGGTAGCGCCAGAGGTCACAACCAGATGCCAAAGTTTCAGCCCGATCCGATATCTTAATCAAATGTTATAAGTGATTTTCTGAAAATTTCAATTGGAAAATGGCGGCCGAGGGAGTTTTGGAAAACATTGGGCTCTAAAGACCAGAAACCGAAAACGGGCAAAAATGCTCCATTTTCCCATTGAAATTTTCAGAAAATCACTTATAACTTTTGATTCAGATTATCGGATCGGGCTGAAATTTTGGCATCTGGTTGTGACCTTTAGCGCTACCTTCGGGCGGAAAATGAGCGTTCGGCAATGCCTAGTTCAGTTTTGCGATTAAAAAAAAAACCTGTAATTTTATTTGTGTGTGACACCCTGTAGTTATAGTCACCATTCTGTAGCTACATCGATCTAAATAAAACTCATCTGAATTAAATGATATAAATCTGATTTAAACCATATAAACCGAATTTCATTAAAAAGAAGAAAAACAAACACATAATGTTTCTTTTACTCGGAAGCAGACTGAAGCACGAGACGCCGAGAGAGTCAGTCTGCGATTCTGTGCACGTAGTTGTTGAGCATTGGGCGAGTGACATCCCCAAACCGCCAACCCTGGTGGTCTTTACCGATGAGCAGTACCCGAGGGTCTTGTAAATAAATCGATTTTTCCACAAAACTATCGCGCCATTTACAAAACAACTTAATCGAAAATATAGGGGCATACGATGGGTCATAGCCGTATAGTTATCTGATATTTAATTCTTGGTGTGTCCTAACCGCTTTAAAAAAAACATCAAGTAGCGATTAGGTAAAGCCAAACATCATTTTCTATGGCCAGAGTATGGATTTCTTCGCCTTAATTCGTCAAAGAGGTGCCAAAGTTAGGCTTCACTGTTGGTAGTTTTTGTGTCATCTATATTTTGCTTCAGCTTAAGTCCAGAAGCAGCCGACACTACGGGCTAATGGGACCAATCAGGGAGCGTCAAAAGCGCAAGTCACTAGTGCTTTTCATGTTTCTGATTGGTTCAGGGATGGTAGAACACGTTCATAAACATGACGAACACCATGATGCTACGTATTTGACGCTGTCTGACTAGTCCCGTCAGTGCGTAGTATCGGCTGCGTCTGGGCTTAAAGGACACTGACAACCACCAAAATTTTATTTTTATTATTTTGCCAGGCGATCTTTTGTGGTGTCAGAAGAATACCCAATCAATAATTTGCTACAGCGTCACGTATATTTTTAATAAAGTAAAAAGAAAAACGCAACTGCTCGAAACCAAAACCGAAACTGGACTGGAGAGAAAGAAGAAATGTAGAGGAGGAGAAAGTTACCGGAAGTCACGTGGCTGTGCAACTTTTTGTTTTCAATCAACGTATTTGCAGTTTTCTAGAAGCCACAGCAATATGGGTATCATATTTCCTGTCTATTTTATATATTGAGTGTGTGCCTTCGATGACCCACAACTTTAATTATATTTGGTGGTTGTGTCTAAACCATAGAAAACGGCACGTGACCACGGATAAGAGAATGAGCGCGACTCAAACCGGCCAGTTCTCGATCGGCGGTTTTCGGGCGGAAAGAAAACGAATTTCGAGCGGCAAATTGTGTTGTGTGCAGTTGGTCTCTCATATATCATGTACAAAACAGAAACCTTGGCGAGCATAAATACCCTGTCAGTGTCCCTTTAAAGAACCACTAAAAAAGAAAAAAATATGTTTTTTTTATTAACAGTCTGGTTGAGACAACGAAGCAACAAATGAATTTTACGCGAATTTTTTTTAGAGCAGTATAGACGGCGCGAGATTTATTTTAAGTTCTGCTCACAATGTCTATGACGTCACGAAATGGTCATGCACTCTTTCTACCTCAACAAGATGGTCATACCCTCTCTCCACTTCAACGTGATGGCCAAATCGATCCAACTCTCTTCCACGCGCCCGATATGACAAGAAAGAAAACAAGTGGAAAGAGGTGACTACCAACTAAATTGCGTCTGGCGCCGTCAATATTGATCTAAAAAACTTTTTTTCCGCATAAATTTTTTTTGACACGCGTGTCTTAAATAAGATTGTTTAAAAGAAAAACGTTTTTTCTTTCTTTTCAGTGACTCTTTTACGTTCAACGAACTGTAACATATTTGGGCCGCAATGGACAAACAAGTGCGAGTTAGGCATAACTTCTGAGTCTACGTTTTTCATATCGCAACTTTTTCCTCTAAATGCCGATGAAGAGCCAGATTTTACGCTTAACTGTTCGTTCATACGGTGCATCTTTGGTTCAGGTCAGGCACTCTGGCAATTATGTGGCGAGACTGAGAACAGCTATTGTCACGTGAAAGAAAAGTGTTCTGGCTCTAGATGACGCCCTGGAGCGAAACCGTATTAGGCCCGACTTACGCCTATGGGAAGCTTGTGCCAAAGTTAGGTGCTTCTCTGGCGCGCTACCTAGGTTAAGGTCTTTTCACTAAATAAATTTAGATTAACAGAGGGAGAGAGAAAAAGAGAGAAAGAAAGAGAGAGAGACATGCCACCCCTACAGTGACTGAAAGCTTAAGGAGCTCAGCGTGTGGTTGACTACGTTCACGTTTCTTCGTCTGCGATTCATACTTTAGCATTCTTACCAGTTAAAGACGTAATCTCATGGCTGGATGGACTTTACCGAAGACGCCAACGTTCTCTCCGGTAGAAAGGGTATTGTTTCGGCGGTTTGTTTCTTTTAAAACCTTCGAAGCCAAGTCGTCAAAACAATCTCGGCGTTGTAGTGTTGCGTCTTGGCACCGTTGTTGTCTTTCTTTATTGAGCCCCTATTTGTTTCCAGTTTCAATGTTGACTTTACGACACCTTCCGTGCCACTAAGGGTGCTTCTAATAAATATCGCGAAACACGAGAAAGCTCTGAGGAGAACACTCTGAGGTGGACATTCAAGCCGCGCACAGCACCATAAGCGGTTGCACCTTTCGCTTCTCCTTCCCTTTGTTACAACGCTCATCGCACGCGGCTTTTTTCTGTTCTTGCCACGTCCGAGCGATGCGAGAACACAGTCTTACAGGAACGCCATCGTTTTTATTTTTTAATTTTTAAACAAAATTTGGTGACTTGTATGTAAGTGCGATATTGTTTAGCGTGGATTGACATAGCTAAATTTACACACGTCACAAAAGTATGAGGAGTATGAGTAGTGACGATGTGAACGTTCGTATATATTAAAATTCCAGAGTATTTTTTTGCCGTTTATCCTACAAGCACATGCAAGTGCCTCAATCAAACGCTCAAAGATGACTGGACTTTGAAACATTACAGTTCCTTCATGAATTATGTCGTTGCAATGAAAAAACAAAAGAGAATTAATTACTGTTCATAGGCTTTTTGATCATTTTTAGTTCATGACTCCCTTACAGGGAACCCATAGGGGTAAAACTGCTATGCCCGCTTTATTTATCTATTGTGCGCGTGGTTGTCTAATTTTGACATCTTGACTGAATTGATCGTTGGGGTAGTCGGCACGTTAATAATTTTGAAGATGTAAATATCAATAACGGTGCTACAATGGCTAGAAAAAAGGATAACTCTATTTTTACAGCAGAGCTGTTAAGGGCCAGTTTCCCCAGGATCGTGTCCCCCGCAAAGAAGTGTCGGCACAAAACTCTGGTTGCCGCCGCCGCTCATAGATGGCGGTAGCTGTCCAGAGTGTTGTGTTTGCCGGTTGTCCGCTTGCCACTGTCGCTCATAGATGCGCTCATAGATGGCGCAACCTTTCGAACCTTTCCAGTCTGGCTTGCCGACTTGCGGCCGGCCATTACTTCATTCCCACCATAGTATAGCTTCGCTGGTCTTCCTTCTTCACCAAAGTGGAAAGGCTAAAATTTTGTTGCTTCAATTTTGTAATCAGCAAGAACTATTCGCACTCACCTTCAGGTTGCCAAGAAATATCTCTGATTTGTTTGTACCAGCACCAGTAAATATGTTTTTGCTAGAATACGAATAATAAAAAAGTTATTTTTGAATCCTTTTAAGTGAAATAGGTCTCTACCCATTATTTACCTTCTTAGTGCTTAAAAGGAAGCTGAAGAGGTACATTGAGTTAAAAAAAAGAGTAAAAGTTGTAATGTAGAACCTTAAGAGTTTTGTGTCTTAAGTTTTTTTTCAATCCTACCAGTGGGAGCGTCGAAAAAGTGAATTAAAGTTTTGACGCAGATACGCTCGTTGCTGCGCGCTGGCGGTAGAAAGTGCGAGGGCAGGGAGAAAAACTGGCAAAAGTGACGTCATCAGCGGGGTCAGATAACCCTTACTCACCGCTGAGCTGGTTTGGGGATACTGTCAATGACGTCATGGGTCTCTGGACAGATAGCAGGCGGCAGAGAGGATCCTCGCGCGCGCGCGCGGCAATCGCTGCATGTATTTATCAGAATAAATGCGGTTTACGTTTGCTTCTGCCCAAGATAAGTGCGATAACTGAATTCATGCAGAAAAAATCTGTAGACGTCCGCTCCTAACTCAGATTTCTTGAAAAGTGCTTCAGCTTCCCTTTAAACAAATCAAGATTTCCTGTTCTACGGGAATTGCTTCGTTTCAAAAGAAACCTTAACCAATCATTACATACCCAATACATTCACATTTCATATGCAGTCTTTCACCGGATGTCTTATATATACGCAGGTAGTAGTTACAGATGAGGGAGAAATAAGTTAAATACTCTGCCATTTGCATGCCCTATCTTTTATCTGCTGTGTGGCAGAAAAGAATTGACGCAGTTGGTCATGAAATTAGCCACAATAATTCGACGAACCATAAAAGTTGAAACACATTTCTATAAAGAAACTTAAACATACAAACAATCGACTAATGTTTGGTTGGAGCAATACATTTCTGCACAAGATATTTAAAAACAAATACAAAATTTTTCTCCAGGGTTTTGAGTTTCGTGCAGAGCCACCCCTTACACTCATATTGTTTGTAGGTGTATTATATGTAATATTTTAAATGAACAGTAACAAATAACAACGAACTTTGTGTATTATTAACAGGAATGCTTATCTCGTAGTGGGTTTATTTTCACTCATCTGGAAAATGCATTATTTTATCGATGCCCGTTTTTATATACAGTAGGTTATAGAAGCCTAGCATTAAAATACCAGAAGGTGGACTTCATTTTTCACAAATTATACTGACAAATAATTCAATATTTTAGATAGTGTAATGAATTCTGTGGAAACCTTTTTGCCATCGCTGCACACATTAGAGGACTCAAGAAAGTGAGCGAACTTAAAACATGTATTCAAGTTCGATTTTCAAAAAGTTTATATTTCATTTGTTTCTTTTAGGTGCGATGTCAGGCGCTATGGAAGTTGCATCTACGTAAAAAAACACAATTACTACTATCCACGTTGCTGTCCAAGCGGTCGTTCGATCTGTTATCATAATTCCGAAGTTAACAAAAATTACCGCTTTTGCGAATAAAGATATTTTGCTACAAATATTGAAATAAACTATCTGGGTTTTTTAGATTTTGAGTTCTCTAATAACTATAGTAAATAAAAAAGAGCCACCTAATAGCCACTTTACTCTTATTCTAAAGTTTCTAAAGTATCTATAGTCGGTGACCGGTCAAGAACGAAGTGGAAGCTCCTTCCACCTCTTTCCACATTATCAGAGCGAATGGTGGAGAGGAGATCGCCTCCTCTTCGGCAATCGGTCTGGTAAAATGGAAAGGAATGCGAGGAGCTTCCGCTTCGTTCTAGACCTGTCACCGACTATAGACTTCTGACTTAATTCTGAAGTTGAACTACTTTCCTGGACGCAGAAGCTGGTCCAATTTGTATTCCCTTAGAACCTGATAACGATATGTCGGAGGAGGAATATTAAATTTGAAGAAGCGATATGTCTGGCCGAGGACTGAACAATTTATAATTACGTACTCCCACGGGCAATATTAGCTCAAACACACAATCCGACATTTTTCTGCGTTTGCAGTTTCCACAAGCTTTTTTCACTCTCGATCTGTTGAAAAGTTTGAATAATGGAACTTAAACTATCAGTTTCATCTCTAGTTTGGACGAAAGCTCTTGAAGAGGTCGACAGGTACGCAAAAAAAGCGCGAATGACTCTCATATTGTCCAAGATAGTTAATCTAACATGGCCCTGAAGGGCCTTTATTGACATCAACAAGTTCGCATAAAAAAAACTCAGGCTAATTTATTTCTTCGGTGAGCAACGGAGTGTATCAGGTGCTCCGCTTACATACATACTTGCCCTCTGAGCAAACCTACCCTCAAATCAATACCTGATGATCCGGTTTGTCATTAACGCCGCTGTGTTGTCTGTGACGAGCGAGACGGGAGAGGATGGCAGTGCGCCGTTCTAGTGCAAACACCACCGATGAACCCGTGTCCTTTCTGCAGTAAAGGGCAGCAATGAAGGTTTTGCACGGCCTGGTTTTCTCCAGCGTCATGCTAACCGTTTTGCTTGATTGAGGACCCATTCGAAAACGAAAAGGTAAGTCTTTCAACATTGAACACTATGTGTCTCAAAAAAAAAACTTACTTTTACATCGCACAGTAACTTTCATTGTTAAGCTACAGATATGATAAGCTCGTCTGGTCGTAAACTCTTACGTTGGTAATAATAGTATTTATGTAATACAAACAATTTGTAGAATCTATGGAATCTTACAAAAAAGACCTGAAAAGAAAAATAATGTATTTTAAAACAATCTGGTTGGGACACGCGTGTGTCAAAAAATTAATTGTACGTGAAAAATATTTTTTTTGCAATATTGACAGCGCGAGACGCAATTTAGTCGGTAGTTGCCTCCTTTCCACTTGTTTTCTCCCTCGCCTTGGCCATCACGTTGAGGTGGAAAGGGTGTATGACCATTCCGTGACGTCATGGACTTTGCGCGCAGGATATAAAATAAATCTTGCGCCTTCAATATTGTTTAAATTTTTCTTTTTCGCGTAAAATTAATATTTTGACGTGTCTTCCAACTTGACTGTTCAAAAACAATTGTTTTTTTTTTGCTTGTTTAGGGCCATTTTAAGATATTTTCTATTTGTTTTTTCAGGGAAATATTTGTTTAATTTGTTCATTCCTTTTTTTTATTAGCAATATGTTCAAAAATAACTACAGAAATATTGGTTTACTTTTTTGTTTTATTCATGAAACATTCAGTTAAATAAGTTCCTGTCAATGCTTATTTGGTTTGGTTCGGTTTGCCAACTTCGATCTAATACCCGTGTTACATCGGGCACCCTTAACCGCAGTTAACTCAGCTTTAGCTGCTCTTACGCTGCACCGCAGTTACCTCACTATACTTTTGGACTGCTGCTTCAGAAGAAGTGAACAGTGCGCGTGCACTGCTTTGATGGGTGCTCAAGTTGTTAAAGCGCACGTGCGCCAAAAGCTTTGACTCCATAGCCACACAATGTTGTCCGCAACTATTGTGTGGTAACTGTGGCTTTGCGTAACTGGAGTTAAGTGTGCCCGTGTAACCATGGCATACATGCCTTGCACCTTCGTCACATGATGGCGTCGAACACCGGTATCCAACCGTGCTGGTGGTTGACTCGACGGCCCTTCGCAGCGAGAGCAATGGTAAACATGCGCCGTGCTCGTCTGTGGCAATTACTACGTATCCCGACGATCGTCAGTTCGTTTCGTCGGTATGCCACGCGAGACAGATTGGCCGTGAAGTTAGAGAAAGTGCGAGCGGCAGGAAAAGGATGCGGCCGCGGATTACCTAGTTTGCGGGACGCATTTCATAGCGGCGAGCGACGGTAGTTTTCTACCGTTGTTTACGAATTTGTGCACACCTTTGCATCGGATTTTGCCCATTCGTGGTGTAGATGGCCTCTGCCTTTCGTTACATCACGCTGTTTCCACGCTTCGAGCGCACCTTCGGGGCTCCCGGCCGAGTACGGGCGATTGTCGCGCCGCGAGCCCGGCCAGACGGCGATCGGTCGGCGGCGGCCCCCGTGTGCAAGCTCGCCGAGACGCCGCCACCGGGGCATCGCGGTTTGTGCCTTCCGCGAGACGGTAAACTTTGCAAGGAGCGAAAGTATGTAGGCGAGCCGGTTAGGAAACATCATATAAACTCTGAGACAATGAGAGTTGTCTTGTCAGTTATTTGATTTATCCTTGTCTCAGGGTTTAGATGACGGCAACCTTGTGTTGTTGCTTACCAGTATTTCGCGAAATCGTAACAATCTTTCTACACTCGACTCCTACAGCCACTCGTCAAAAGTTTAAAGACGCAATTAGGATTTCGTTTTTTTATTTTTTAAGCAACAGTACTGCATTTTGCGTCAAAACTTCGTCGGCGGCATATCGAAACTTCCTGCTCGCAATCGCACCAATGCCGAAAAGTTCCGCACGTCCTGGCTAAACGTCGTCATCGTAAGCTCGGTACGTTTTGGTAAGTTCACATGTAACACAACTAGGTACCTTAGTTGAAAATATGGAGCATGTCAGCCAGTGGCAAAGGCAGGGGGGGGGGGAGGGGGTCATAACCCCCTCCCCGAAATGCCAAAGCACCCCCCCCCGCCCCCTCTCGGAGCTCGCATTCGGCCCGATCGCTACCCTGCTCACGCAGAGAGGAGGACAAACACGACACAGATCTCCAGCTTGCCTGCACCCTTGCTTTAACTTGCTCACGCAGTCGGTCTTGCTCCGGGCACGGAGCGAAGGGGAGCGCGGACTATCTCCAACTTATATGCTTTCGGGAGGAATGTTTGTGGGGTAGAAAATGCTCAAGTATATAAAATAGTCAATAATTCTTCATTAATGTTTATTTGATGGGATGCGGAACTTGATCTCAGATATATAGATAACGGATATTTCGAAACATTTGTGGGGTGAAGGATGGCAATTTCAAGGCAAAGTATAACCAACTATCCTCATAGAAATACTTAGTTAAATTAAACTAAAGTGGACATAATAAAACACACTCATTGTGATAATATAAAACAATGTCAGTGATGGAAGAAATATTAAATGAATTGTAAAAACAATTGCACTGTAAGCAACGGGTGGCGCTGCGCTCACGCACACCGTGTGTACTGATCAAAAAGTAACTGTGACTAGTTATTTCAGAAAGCAATTTACAGGCTCTCTTGATCATTCAATTTGTGTCAAGCGCCTGCATATTAATATGCAGCCGCCTGCGTTCACGGCAAAGAATATCGAGGATTTCCACTGCGTGAACTTCAATGTCGCGGTGAACATTCGAAGCACTAGACCGAGCAGTCGCTCATTCGAAGTGGACGCTCTCAGGTATGTTTTCAACCGTCGTAGTGAAGAGAACGAGCGCTCTGCTTCCGCCGTAGTTACGCGCAGAGTCGCTAGGAGCTTGAGGAGACGATAAACATTTGGGAATAGGGCCTCCGGACAGAGGGCAACCGCCTGTAACGAAGACGTGACGGGCGTTTCGTGTTTCTCCCTCTTTCATTAGACGCCTAAAATTTCCCTATTTTAGGCGAAGTTTCTTTCACTTCGTGAAATTTCACTCCATCGAGACGACCGTCTCGATGGTCGCTCACTGGATGCGATGAAGTCCGTCTTGCTTTCTGCTTTGCATGTCGAGGTGGCATCCGATGCAATTCGTTATTAGATTAATCTTTTCGTTGCAAGGAACTTCAGAAACTTCGAAGAGCCTTCATAATCTCGCTACGCGTAGGCAGAAGGGCATTCAAGTTCGTTTCTACGTTCGGCGTGTGGTTTGCGTGTTTGTGTGTGGTGTGTGATGTCATTTCTCCGAGTGACGGAACGACGAGTTCGGACTGACGACTTCTCATCGCATCGAGGATATTCCGCTGTTGCCTTTTGACCACACTGCAAGATAAAGTTGCCTAGCAAAAATAAGATTCTCTTTCCTTCGGCATCTTGTTCTGTAGCACGCATTTGTTAAACCTTTAACAAATAATAGATTTTGGTTTCGTTATTGTTCAGAATTACCCTCGCCCTATATATGGACCCCTAGTGTTAGCGCGTGGTCGGTTACTCTGATTTTTCAACGGCAAAATTTTTTTTGCTCCTTACTTTTTTGTGACAGTTTAGCCTGCAGGTAACATCCAGGCGGCGCCAGTGGAGCGAGAGCCCAGGGTTATACCCTGTTTCTGTGTAACTTGGCAAAGGGTGAACTGTAAGTACCGCATTGCGTGCCGATGACTTCGTATATCCGCTACGTATACGAGCGCAACGCACACATACTGGAGCATGACGCAGCGAAAAGCCTGATACTGTCTTCGCAGTAAAGCGCACTCCGGTGATACGTAGTCACGTTCCGATTGGCCCGCCAGTCCGCAGCTTCCGCCGTCCTTGCCTGTTTTGCGATCACGGCTTCCTGGCCTACCCAGTATTTCTTGCTTCAGACACTAGGCTAAGCGGCGCCACTAGAGTAATAGCTCACATTTGAACAATGCAGCTGCCACTTCAAGGCATACCAAATGTTTCTTGCTTCAGTCGTTACATAGCGCCAAACCAAACAGCATTGCAGGTTGCCTATAGACCAGTGTCCGAAATCATAGCCCCCAGCGATAAAAATGTGAAATAATAATTCCAAGCGCCGGTCCTTGTGAAGAGAGAGGGCTGCGCATAAAACAAGGCTTTTGCTCTTTACAGCACTTTTGGCACTGGTGTTGTTCTTGGAGCTTCGTTACTATGCCTTTCCGACATTCTTGCACTGTGATATGTGCGAAGGTTTCTACAAAAAACGGAGTCTCACAAAAAGCACAGCCCCTTCCCCCTTACCGTGTCATTATGTCAGCATAAACAAACATAGTGGTGCCCATGAGACAGAGCATACACTGGTCTATACCTATCCTTGTGTTTTGTCTGGCCTTCACGCGTTGGTCATGTAGTGCTGCCTCAAAAAGCGGGGGAGTTGTGTACCGTGAAATAGCTTTTAAAGTTGGTGGGCCGCAACTACGACGACAGTGAAACAGTGGGCCACCACGCCCGAATTCTTGTAAATGAAGCCTTCTCCGTTTTCAAAAAGGACATTGCAGCTTTACCTGTTTTATCTTAACAGCGCCTCGCTAATCTTTGCGTGAGCGTCCGTTCCGCCAAGTTCACGCTGCTTCGCTATTGGGGAAAGGGGGGGGGAGTGAAATAATACCATTGAACCCCCCCCCTCCCCCAACGTCGAAATAAAATCTCCGCTACGCCACTGATGTCTGCGCATGTCCGGGCAGTTAGCGGCATCCTACGCCTTGGTAAGCGCATACGTGCGGCGTGAAATCAAGCACCAGTATGGAGCGGGGCCCTGTCCTTCCCTACCGTGACGTCACTTGCAAGGCATGTCCAAGTGATCACAATAACTGATGTCGCAGAGAACTACTGTAATGGAGCCGTTCCCAACTTTTTACTTATCACAATATTGTTCTCACGCTTGACCAAGACGGTCAAGTCCTATGGTTCTCAATTTTTCAACTAAAAAAATCACAGAACTCACACTCTGATTGCTGCTCCAAGTGGGAGCGGCAGTCAAAGCAAGTGGTGGAAGAAAATTAAACACCAAAGTTAACAGGGCTGCGATGTACTTAGTGAGCCTCAATTACAGCGCCACCTTGAAATGTGGTGACTGCTTCGATCTGCGCCGGGACCCCACCCTTGAATCTTCGTATGAAGGTGGACTCGGAGCCGCACTGCACTGCTAATGCCAACCAGCGAACGCTTCATAAAGGCTTCGTCCGTCTGCGGACGAAGTCTTTATGAAGCGCTATATCATAGTTTTGTTGTGAGCATGGTAGTACCATTTATTGCGACACCAGTTAGTAAGCGTGATATTAGAACGATACCATTTTGAAATTTGTGGGAACATGCAGACAAGCTGGTGAACTAATTCCCTATGAAAAGCCCGAGACTGGGAACAAGTACAACAGTGGACAAGCACGCAGTTGTCCGTTCTTTTATTTGTTCCCAGTCTCGGGTTTTCTTATTATAGAATTTGAACTTTGACTGGATTCAGATTTAAAATGCCCTATTTGCCCCAATAAGAGAATAAAAAAGAGTACTCGATTTGTTCTCCATGGTTTATTTAGAATTCTTTCACTTTCCCGTTCAACAAGAAGACCGTCAGATAACAATATGAACTTCATAAGGTGGCAGACCTCCGGCTGCAACTTGAACCTGGGACCCCAAGAAGCAGCTCCGTGGGGCACCGGCTCAGCACCTGAGAACATGTCACAAATCATTAAATATGAAGACATGCCGAGGCCCTACTCGTCATTCTATGGTATATGTCCGTAGATCTTGTAAAAGTGGAAACGTTACATTCTACTGTTATTAAAAGGTTAATGATAATAAAGTTATAGGTGGTAGTTTCGTTCTTGACAAAAGGGACAGCTGTTTATCACAAATGGTTTGTTGATAAGTGATCGTGGATTACGCAAGAAGAAACAGGGGCTCCTATGCGAGTTTAGCAGCTGTGAAGCAACCGTCAGAGCGTGTAATTCTATAACCATTAAACGTAACGGCGCAACTAACAGGCTAAGGACATTTCATGTGTGAAAATAAAATATTTTCTACTTATTCATGGGTGAAACGTCGCTCTAATATTGACAGGTGCACTCATGCGATGGCGCAAGAGAACGAGAAATATGCCGGAAACTCAAAAAGGCGGCCGAAGAACTCAGAAGTTTAAGTGATTTATTCTGTGCCAGATGATATATGTAGTGCGATTGTTAGCATGAACAAGAAATCTACGGCTTTTCCCGGTTTTCTTGTTTCTATAATTTAATATCTGCAACTAAACCTGGCGAAGTAACAAGACTTTGTGCTTTCCATTGCGTTCTTTCAGTAAAATGTTAAGATAAACGTTGATAACAGCAGATACTTTACATTATACA
Organism: Ixodes ricinus; assembly: GCA_037355805.1. Taxonomy (NCBI): domain Eukaryota; kingdom Metazoa; phylum Arthropoda; class Arachnida; order Ixodida; family Ixodidae; genus Ixodes; species Ixodes ricinus. The sequence continues at coordinate 32,025 of JAZHYW010001014.1, read as the reverse complement.
GAGATCACTCGGGGAGAGATTTTTTCTTCGAATATGGAAACATTGCAATCGAAGCGAACGTTTTTGTTTCAGGGAATCGGAGGAAAGAAAGAAAGAGAAGAGAACAAGGAAAATAACCAAGTTAGAGACGAATTTCAACACGCGTGCATGACGAAACAAGAGTAAAATATACACAAGTAAAAATACACAAAACGTAAAAAAGAAGAAAGAAACATTAACTAAAACACAGCAACATATCGTTTAAAAAAGGCGTTTTTTACTGATTGCTCCTCGCCTATGAAATATATCTATAAGAACGTTCGTGCTTTCCGGTTCCTCGTTTCGTGCGTGTGCAGTCGTGCTGTAGCAATATGAACACGTACAAACTCGCCCAGATTATCCATTCTGTTATGTAGAGAAGCGTCGATGTCGTCTTCATACTAAATGTCGGGCAGTGTACAATCAAAGAACAGAGGTTTCCTATCTGGTTTAATTACGCTGATTCTTGAAAAGTTCTACTTAATTTTATGCTGCGTTAATTTTAATTTTGAATGATATGCTCTTAATAAAATCACAGAAAAACATATTATTATCCAAATGGGCTTCTAACTAAAGGAACAGTATCGTGGGTTATGGGGGCACTTTGTTTGGCAAACTCATAAAAACCGTAGAATTAAATTCTTGGGCATTTTCTTACGTTCCCTTCTTTAGTCCAATCAAATACCTCAACGGGCCGCAAGCAGGAGATTTCGTGTTTCCTTGGCTTTACTCTAGGATCCCAAGTAAATAGATTTTATTTTGTTTTCCAGACTTTTGACTGAAAGGCGTTATTCTCTTCATATCTTCACAATATTAATCTACCTCGTAACCGCATGTTCGTGCGGTAAGGAATTCAGAGTAAATATAATAAAACGAGATGCGGTAAGCAAACTGTATACCTCGTAGTTGCACAACATGTGTTCCGCGACGATCGTCACACTGTGATATGATTTTTAAGATTTAGTAATAACGTTTTAGATTCAGTTCGCTCGCTCGGTACGAACGTTACGTCAACTCACCTCTGAACTAGCAGCTGAGTCTGATTGGCCAGGCAAGTCCATTTGACACAGGGATTTTGCAGAGTTTTTACTTCTCCGTTTTTCATTTTGTAGCCGAGGTATCTGCATTCTTGACCTAGTTGTAAAACATTCGAGTTATTAAGAAAATGATATCTCACTATGCACAGAAGTAATTGCCAAGCAGTATAATCGTACAATTACGGGATCATCGTAAATACGCGATCATGGCATTATTTTTATATTAAATATTGTAAGGTGAGTTAACATTTACATTTCCATAAAAGCAGTGAGGAAGATTTGAGCTTCATATATGTGTAGCGTGTTCCATGAGGTCGGTTATATATATTCGATTAATCACTAAGTTTAATTTCTTCATGGAAAGCACACGCTGGTAGGTGAAACTTTTGGAATGGTTGTTGAAGTTCACATTTATCTAAATTACAGAAGACAACTAAGATTCCTCGTGATTTCAATAATGTGCCGAGGGCGTCCAAGTTCGGTGTACAAAAGTCTGTTACATTGTGCAATTTTGTATACTTGCATAAAAATAAAACTTACGGTCATATACTAGAAGTGATTGTTTTTGAATTTCGGAATCGGTTTTTCCAGCTTCTTTCACATTACCTTGGGATATTACTACGTTGGCTATGACAATGCACACAATCAAAATATTCATTGCGCCCACTTGAAAATCTGTAAAAAATTTGGTACTGGATATGAGGAAGTCTATTTTCACACTAATACTATGTTTTAAATCACTTGGCACATTTATTTTGAGTATGATCTGCCCAGCTATACGGTGCATCATTTTTATAAGAATATTAGGCGCCTGTTTTGTTATTTTCAGTGTATGACACAACAAAACATAGAATACTTTAATGGTTTTATCAGTTTCCTACATGAATAAGGCGGCGAATACTGACTTCAAGGTGCTGACTTTACTGCCATTTCTAGAGTTCTCTTTTGGTACTCGATAAGTACCATTTCATACAAAGTAGGCAGAGTATTTCTCATATGAATTATCACATTTAGTTACAATCGTTGCAATCGTAAGATAAAGAACATTGAACGAATAGGACTGTTACTTTACCTTCAAGGCAAGAAATAAAACTACACAGGCAATTCAGGTATTTGTGCACACGTATTTTTGCATAGTTCGTACGTAATTAACATTTGGTTGTTAAACTTATGAGCATTTCTACAGCAAACGTTCAAGGCAGAGCGTGGCCAGGGTAGAGGGGAGTGGAGAGGCTTATGAGGGCCCAGCCCCTTGATATGTATTGAACCTTAAGCATATGTATGGCCCCGAACCTCCCCGCTCTAAGTCACAATGAAAGTCCCAGCGATCCCCCTCTTCCCCCCGAAAATGTTAATGACTTCGCCACTGGAATCAGGGTAATGTACTTTACGTTTTTGGTATTACAAACCGCTATAGTAGAATACGTTATAAATGCACTGACGCTAGGCTTGCATAAACATTTAAAAACAAATTCGCAATAGAAGCAGATATGTAGAATCGGTGATATTACCGTCACGTTGACGATGCGCCGGTCTACGCTTGTGCCTGTCAAGAACAAACTAGATCGGGGTATTTATATCTTAGTTGTTGGTTCTACGTGGGAGGAGGTTGCTAAATTTTGACCTTTCACAAGATTTTGAAGCCAAGAGCTTTTTAGACACCTGGCCTGACGTTTGACTATCTGTTTTCTGCCATGCGTCAGCAACACATAACGCTAACCGGAAATATCTTTCAGCGTGAGTTTTTATTTTGAACTCTTCTAAAACTATGCACGCTGACGCAAACGTTTTATACGGAACTAGTCATATTTAATTTCGCTTGTTTTGATATTATGATTTTCTTATGTTGAGTGTCAAACGTAGGCTCAGATTTGCGTCATCGCGAAGTACTGACTGCGAGTGTTTTAAAAATAAATAAATAAATATATATTTTGATACTGCAGTTTTTCTTGGTGTATTGCGGAACTGAAGAAACAATTGTACAAAACATGAAACAAATTGAAACAATATACAAGTAATAAATGTAAAACATCAGCAATAGTCACCAATGGTGGACAAAAATCCACGCTATGGTAATAAACGAACATCACCGGGCAACTAATTCCAAAATTAATGACACATGAAAAAAGGTATATAAAAACATCTGCATGTGGATGAAAATGTGAAATATTTAGATGGGGGCATCTCCTTTAGGAAGGTGCTTTTAAAAATGTTAAATACACATTTAATGACGCGAGACGAGATGAGTTAATTCAACTGTGCAGGGTTTTGAGGCATCCGGTTTACTACGCCCGTGAATATTTTCCACAGCTAGTGAGAAAAACCTCACGTCAGGTAAACACCACCACCACCACACACCACCGGTTTACTTATGCGTGGAACGTGGGGAAAAGTTTAAAGCAGAAATATTAGAGGGTGAAATATCTGGCATATTGGTGACAGAATAGCTTCAACCTTGATATCAAATGGTTTCTAAGGGTTCCAAACGACAGAGCCCTATTCAAGGATTGGTCGTATTAAAGTTTGTTCTATCAGAAGCTTTGCATGTTGCATGACTTAACGTCAAGTACGTAGCCGTTATCCGAGTACTTTAATTGTTGCATGTTTCGTCAATGTGATTGACCATGGACATATCACGCGTAAAAAGAAGACACAAAACGTACATTCAAATTCCATTTAATAGAAAATAGTGAATGAGTAGAGAAATATAGATGTGAATGAGCGCCTAGAAAAGTACATAAAAGCGGTTTTGCGAAAACTTATTCACATTTGCCAGGTATTGCACCACTGACAGAAGCTGGCAAAGGAATTGTTAAGAGAATATGATCCCGGGATGACTTGTGATATAAAACACGTTCGTCTGTTTATAGACGTATTTTAGTGGTGATGTCACGTGGAAAATCATCGATGAAAACAAAAAAGGAAGAACTTCATGCAGGAGCCTCACGAACCACCCATTGAAACATTTGCATTCGAAGGATTGAATGAATTGAAAGTTGCACACTGTGAACAAAAGGAAAGAAAACCATGAACCCAGTCAGCCAGGGATTATTCTTTAGTATAATGTTAAGCTTATGTAAGACTATAGTTGTCTCGTTCGTTAAAAAATTGTAGAATGATATCATTACCAAGACGTTGTAGAAGAGAATATTGGAAGGTTTCTTTTTCAATTATTTGATTATGGCACCGCAGAAGTTTTACGGGTACCCCAGAAAGAGTAATTAACTATCCTCATCGTGAGAACCCAGACCTATGAACAAAAATGGACATCTTTGGGGGTTTGGTGTTATGACGACCGACTTCGCGTGACTGAGCTCGGTTGCGAGTCTTTCTTATGGGCCATTCAATACTCGCCTTCTGCGCACTGCCATCTTTGTTTACGGGACTGTGGAACGTGTTCTGAGCATGCGCAATAGCTCACCTCTTCTAAATATCAGGGGCAGCGCATGCCTCAAAAGCGCAGTGACTCAGCATTTTTCACTTGGGTATCAGCCTTGGTATAATGTGTAAACCAGAAAGGGAAAATAGGCGTCATAGCTGAGTCTTGTACGTTTTTGTGTTTCGTTCCTATTTTTGTTCAGCGTTGGCTTTTCAGAAGGCTGAAAGTTCGCCAGCTAGACTCTATCTTTTCTTCTGCTTCAAAAGTTACACATGTGTTTCGTTCTTTCTCATATTTGGGACTAATTCTGTTTACAAGCTTAATTCACTCAAAGGGTTTTCTTTCGTGTTAGAGTTATGGCCAAAATTGAATAAAATATATATAATAATTATCGTTAAAATTGTGATTCTTAGCGCAGTAACGAATGTGGCTATTTTTTTGACAGAGAAACACACTTTAAGTTTACTGAAACGCAACTCTAACCTTCCAAATAAATAAGGTGCTTCTTCGACACTTTATAATATTTTTTAGAAGAGAATCTGGTAATATTGCGTTTACTGTGTTGTTTTTAATAGTAGTTGTTTGAAATGAGTCTTGATTTGTTTAGGTATATTTCTACACCCGTGTAACAACTTCAAAGGTGCTAACAGCATAAATAAAATTTAATATTTGCTGGCCCCAAAGTGCTAAGAAACATCCAAAAGTCAAAATCAATTTTTTAGACGTCTAGACAGCGAGAGTCTAGACAGCGGGCGTCCGGCATATTTGACATAAAAGGCCAATTTGCCCAATGCAGTACGACAGTATACTGGCCATATTGAAATTGAATATCGGATGTATAAATACGCATGCATTATAGAATATATCGAATGTCTGAAATTACTTGTACCTAGGAGAAAGCATTACAGCTTTTTTGTCTAGTTTCGAAAAGAAAAGTGATGAAACTTTGCGTTTAGATATTTTGATTATAGATCTGCAATCTAAACGAGAAGTGTTCTGACGATTTCGTGTACTGAATTTTTATCTATAAAAATTTAGTTCATAAAATTGACGCAAACATAGCGTACAATACAAGTCGAAATGCTATGGAAATCTGGAAGTATGATAAGAAAACATATACTGGGTAGTTTTAGTAGGCTGCTTTCATAAATTCGCTTTAAAATAGTATGAGCTCACCAGGTATTTAAAGTGAACAAAATAGCCTTTAAGAGTAGAAATATGTAAGGTTCACGCGGTGTAATGTTTCAAAATGTCAATTATATTTCACTGTACTTTGTCCTCTTTGTAAAGTTAAGACTTTAATCATACTGCTTATGTTTATTTATGTATCCGGAATTATTACGAACAACTTATAAATAAAAAAAACATTTAAATTTAATGTGGAGTTTTTTTTACAAAATCACAAACTTGCGACCTACAGCAAGTTTGCCTCAAATTCACATTGCGATAGCTGTATAAGCAATTAGCATCTATGTCGCGAAACAACTATCATTTCATAGCTACAGTGGTAAGTTTTATATAGCGGTACATGTTTATGTTGGTAACGGTTAAATCAATATCACTTATATTTAGCGCCACATGTTTAAACAAGTTAAGATTACATATATAAAAAATTAATTTGAAAAACGATGTTGTTTATTTTTTGTTTTCAAGTTCTTTTATTGACTGTTTTTATGATTGAAAATAACACAATAAATATTCATTGGCATTTTCGGTTTATTCTTCAGACAAGTAAATTCTCTAATCCTCTGGCTGTAGAAAGTACTTGCGTAGTGACAACGTTACTAGCAGAATGACCATTAATGGATGTCAGAAAAATCTTCCCAGCTTGGTCTATCCTTCTTACAAAAGGAAGAATATTCCACAATATGACCAGAAGGCAAAAAGTAACCATGTAAGGTTTTGTATGGTCGCGCATAGTGCAACAAGTTGTCGAGCTAAAGTTTGTACCTGTTACTATTTCAGCAAACACACTTTTCCTAATAACGACTTAAGAATAATCTGAAAATTAACATTACGATTTCTTTCCGCTGAAAAGCTGAATAGACTTCAGATATCGCCCTTTAATTTTATATAGCTAGCGACTGATAGTTGTTTTACGTCATAGTACTGAACCGTTTGATTTCTACATCACTCCAAATTCGAGGCAAACCGTGGTTTGAAAGCCTGCGATTTTGTCAAAATAAAATTCAGACTAATAGGAAACAGCTCTTTCTCGTCTAAAGTTCTCCACACTTTTCCTTTATACCGAAATAAGAATTTGCAGCACTTCGTAAAGAAGGGCGAAAGTCGAAAACAAAATTTAATGGAGAATTGAAAAATGCTACTGCGTAGCGATGTATGTTTTCTCTCTCAAATTGCTTCTACTTCAAGTTTTTTTTATTCTTAAGATTCGGTTACGTAAATGCCAGGGTCCACACAAGCACACGCTTTTTTCTTTCAAGCGAGCATCCTAAATATGTTGGAATTCAAGTAAAGTGCCACACCATCCGGGTTTTGGAGCGCGTGATACTTTAATGAAGAATATGAACCAAAGTATTGAACTAGAAGAGCCTTTCTTAGCCCACCTCCTATTCTGCGATATATTTATAAACGCCGTCTGATATATACAATAGAAAAAAATAACCAGCGTTAATGTGCAGCTTATGCATTTTAACCTGTATTTTTCTTTTCGGCTGCATAAATACCCAATGATCTAATATTGAAACAGGTTAGCCATTATTTATTATATTGTGTACAGTTGCTTCACTTGAGAAATGCCTTTCGTTAAGAGTGTTCGGTAAGACTCTTTACATTTATTCAAGATTTCATTAAGAAAATTTGATTATATTATATATTCTTGCGCTACCCTGCAAGTTGACTTCGGTAGTAATTTGCTAGAAGTAATGAATTAGTTGTAATGAATTACTCTTTCAAGTAATTTGATTGGGAGTACTATTTACGATTTTCATTTGTGTTGTGGCGTGGAAAGTCGAAAGCATCTCATTATCTCTCCGCATCCAATGAAATTTTGGCATTAGCCGATAACAATGCCGTATAACGAATCAGGTAGCAAACATATGCACGTAATAGGTCACGCCCTTTTTTCTTAAGCTGTCAGTGACTATTTAATTTTACTTTCGTTTTCGTATATGCAGGATGTGCGGAGGTCAACAAATACAAACATGGCCGCACTTTCGAGGGGAGTATGCTGCTTCCGGTTGGGTATTGTTTTTGCTTGTTTTGAGGACCCGCAGTGAGAGATTACTTTAACAGTTTCACCGCCGTTCACTGAACTGCGGTACCTCCTGGAATTTACTCGTACTGAACCGACATGTCTTCTTGGTCCATTGGGTGAAATGAAAGAGCAGTTGCTCCTCGACGAAATGACAAGTCCACCGAAGCTATCTTGGGCGCATCTTCACGACTACCTATCTGAGCCACCGGGTCCATATACCTGAGTCTCAACTACTTCGTGAACGGCAAGGCATCGGCAAGGGGCCTCTACCTGCCCAGGTGCCGAAGTGACGCGCCGAGCTTCCCGCATGGGTTCGCCGAGCTGAGTCTTGGTTTTAGCTCACAATCTTCCGAAGAGTTTTATTACGCTTCCTTCAGCGCGACGCGAGTCTCTGTAACACCAAATTTTCTAATGTTTTCTGACCACCTTGCTTTGGTATTCAAGGACTCTTTTCCAGGGCACCGTGTCAGCTTGCATTTATACGTGCCGCAATGGCGCGGTTTGCGTCTATCATTGTTAGTCGGTTTAGGCGCCGCTGGCACAGCATCTTCCCCATGGGTCAGTAATCGTCGCGTTTATCGCGTTGCGCCATCTGTCGGCAGCACATCGAAGTAGGCACGAGTCACCGAACCTTCGGCGGCATCAGTGGCGTCACTCGTCTGGAGATAATTGAAAGAACTTCACTTGCGACATTTCGTTCGTGCCCGCTGAGCATCGGCAACCTAAAAGCACGAGACTGGGGCATTTCTAGAGCGTAGCTTTCGCGCAGTTGCTCGCTAGAGAACCAAGAGTCGTAACTCAGCCTACCGCACCTAACCAAACCCACCCAAACACTAGGTAAACATGGGAAAACCGGAAGTATCTCTCTCCCCCTGTTATGGCGGCCGGAAGTGGCGCGGACACATAGTATACACTGACCAAAGGTGGCTAAACAACCACTAAACAAGAACGACCCACGCGAGATTGTAATAATCATATAATTCCGTGAGCCATGCAGGAACTCACTCTAAATTTTCTAATAATTCATAGGCTCGTACCTGTTCCTGCCCCGGAAAGTGTGTAGGACTTGACCGGCGTATAAAGAACTAAGCTTGCACAATGGCCGATGATGGCCTCTCTTGTATCTCCATTGTTCGGATACTTAAGCCATTGTATTGTCGCGTAGGTCGCAAGTTTAATGACATACCTGTTTAATTGCAGTTATTTACATTATGTACAAGGGTCAGGGACCGAGAAAAGCGGAATATGGCTGCGATCCGTGTCGAACATGGCGCTGGCTCAAACCAGACTGCGCGAGCTGATCTGCTTGCGGTGCACTGCCTGCGTTGGTCTCGTGCTCCTCTTGGCTTCACTTGGAGACGACGACGAAGTCGGTCCGGAACAATACCCTTTCGTTTCGTTATAGTTTGTCGCGTTTTTCACATGTTTGTGAAACATTTGCGTTCCATTTTTGGTTGTATTGTAGCGGTGCGTTCCCGGTGGGACCGACAGAGGTTTTACCAGGCGTGTTCATGTGAAGCTTATGAACACCGGGAAAACTGAGAGGCCATCAGTTTGGAAAACGAGAAGAAGGAGGAACTCGGGCACGAGAGAAACGAGGGGCCGAGCACAGAAGGAACGACGGCATCTTACAAGCTAGGGAGCTAACGAGCGCTCGGTCCCAGATTTAGACCCTTGCGAATTAGTAAAATGTTCAGTTACGTTTCTCGACTGTTTTGACCGGTTACTTGACCCGTACGCGGTGAGAACTAGTTAGGAACGCTACAGTTTCATTTGTCAGTATTCCGTCTGAGAATTGACCAGCAATTTAGAGAGCGGCATAAACACAAGCAAATGCATTTTGGAAAAAAAAATCTTTGACGTGCAGTTGTTTTAGTAGTATGCCCGGATAATCGCCAAATTTGGCCCAAGTTTGCCAATTGTTGGAGCCTAACTTGGGCCTAATATGGTTTCGCTCAAGGCGTTAGTTCAAAAATCATTTTCATTTTGCTTTTTAATGGCTTTACTTTGGTTTGTCGCATAATTGCCAAAGTGCCAGACTTCAGCAAAAGATGCCACACATCAACCGAACAACCAGCAGTGAAGCCTCATTCTAGCGCTTTTCTGGCAATTTTGTCTCAAAGTTGCCACGTAAAAAAAAACGAAACTAGTTCTGAAGCCTAGCTTATGAAGGTATTTTCGAAATTTACGCAAATCACAGTCAAGGAAACAGCTGCTTCTTTCGACTCAAAAACAAGTATAATTGTTCTTTAGATTTTATTTACTAATTAAAGGTCATTTGCTTTCGCGCAACATCTTTTTTTATAACTGTTGTTTGTTCTTCCTGTTTCACGAATATTTTAAGCTCATACAACTCTGCTATATAAATTGTCGTGTCGTTCTACCGCGATCGCACAACACAACCCTGCTGCTTCAAGGGAAGATCTAATCCGGTAAGAGTTTTTTTTTACCTAAAAGTTACCAAGATATTTTGAACTCTAAATTTTTCAAACCACGATAATCTTAAGTTCTCTTCTGGTTGAAATCTATATGAGCACAGTAGATAAGAATGTTAGATCGCCACCTGTCAGTTGCGCTATGGCTCCGCATGCATGAACGTTTCTATATGTTAGTGCACCTTGTTTCACACTAAACCGTAGTGATTGGCTTCAACGGAGCCAATCACTAACTGATAAAAGTGCATCGTTACGAAGCTTGACGTCTTGACGCGCATGCTTTCACCGGCAAGACCAATCACACACTGTGAATTTGCAGTGATCTCGTGGCTTCTTTTCGTGGAGGATTGGTTTGATTAGTGATAGCACATGCACAAAGGCGATGAGTGCCATGACGATGCACTTTTTGCGCTGTCTGATTCGCTCCGTCGAATCTTAGCGCTGGTTGTACTCGGACTTAATGCGAAACGGAGAGTACTGCGATAATGCGGAGATGCAAAGAATTCGTCCGCTTCTTTTGCAGGTGTTGTGGTGACGTCACAAAGACGCCGAGCTCTGATTGGCTCTGATAGAAGGATAGTGGGTAGACCTCAAACCAAGCTGCCTTCAGGTCTACCCACTATCCTTCAATCAGAACCAATCAGAGCTCGGCGTGCTGATGTCACCACAACACCTGCAAAAGAAGCAGACGAACTTGCGCTCCGTATTGCAATGATCAAATGTGCACGCGCAGCTTGCGTAACCGAGAAGAGATAATCATCCATTGTTACTGGGATCGCGGTTCTTAAATCAGTAATGAGTTATATAAATCTTTACTGTATGCGCATAAATGTGTTAGCGGTATTTTTGTGAAAGGATAGTCCAGAAGATACTATTTTTTATTTCTGTGACCTTTGCACTTATACGTGGGATTGTCAAATGTTGTTGCCGATCTGGAAACATGACTTGCAATATAGTTGATCCGAAATCGAACACGCGCATCTGAAAAAGAAAAGTGGAAATCGGCCAAGCGGTGAGGTGTAACTGTGTTGATGAAATGCGCAAGCCATTAAAACTAGCGAAGGCAATTTACATTATGGCTGTACTGTAGTATTTAAGGCAAGTGATGATGCCATAAAGCTAGGCTGTGATAATTAATTTCATAAATCTATATAGACTTTAGGGTGTAGCCAATGATTTGTTCCTAAACCTTAGATCCACAATATTAAAAATATATGCCCCCCTATGACCCATCTCCTGGTATATTATATAAAATGCCACATCACATAGAATAGCATTAATAATGAAGAACCCACAGGTCAATTTGATGTTTGGCCACGGTTGTTTTTCATACTTTTCTTGTCAGATGGCAAATAAGGGGTTTGTTTTCTTCCATCTGCCTTTAATAATTTTGAGATTTACGATATTTAAATTAGATAAATGAAGCACGCAGTGCCAACCGCATCTAATGTGTTTTATATTTATAGTACGTGTAGTATATGTTAATAAAACATTGTCTCTAACACCTTAAAATTAGAAAAAAACACTGCTTAATTTTTACATCTTTTTTCATGGGCTCGTATATATCAATGAAAAAACGGTTAAAGTGCAGGCGAGCCGGTGTAAGTTATACATTATGATTGAAAACTGAGACTGTGGTTTGAAAAACGGAAACTTGTGAAGGAGGGTTGTCTGTCCTCTTTTTCGTCCTTCTCCACGAGTTTCCGTTTTTCGAACTCCAGTCTCAGGTTTCAGTCATCATGTATAAGTTCTTATATTACATTTTATGATAAGGGTTCTATGAATGCCTGTCTCTTTTTACATTAGGGCATAGTTTTAAACGCACATACTGCAATCGAAATAAAGTAAACGTTATCTGCGCATTTAGTCGCATCTGATTTGTGATGGCTGGCACAATTTATTTGCTATTTATTTAACAATTTCTATTATTACTTACAAGGAATATACTAGAACTGGCAGACAAAATCACTTAAACAAGAGTGTTGTGCCACTTTGCCAGGGTCTTGAACACAAATACTAAACAAACACATCTGTCAATATCACGTTGAAGTATTCCATCTAAAAAAATGCTGTGTGTACGAAATGGGAAGCAGAAACCTAATTACCAGAAAAGCAGCAACAGTGACATTGGGAACATCTAGCAAGTTATACGAGCGATGAGAGTTGGTCTAGAAACGAAGAAACGTTCATGCGATTAAATATGTGGCTAGGTAATGTGTTTCAATGGAACGCTGCTCGTGAAAAGAAAGTATATTTGTAGGTGTCGACTTGATAGTGGCGTTCAGTGATTGTGTTTGTGTGTGTAAATCTAGAGTAATATCTGGTTGAAATCCAGAACACTTTCATGGTCGAAAACCAGAATTAACGAACTAAAATCAGATACAACACTGACTTTCAGGGAGGTACATTACTAACTGTGACAACTTGCAGAATCATTTTCGCAGCAGGTATGAGGACAATCGTTCTTTTGGCCGTGATCGCCTTGGGAGGTGCGTCACAGATGATTGAAGACTGTAATCACCGCCATCAATCTGAAGTTTCTTTTGAGAAAGGTAGTACAAATTTTCACCTGTTTTTTTGGGCGGTTTAATGTGTGGAACTATTAGTTATTCACAGCACATTTAAATTGTTATAGTTTCTTATATATTAATAATTCATATATTAATTATTTTATTTATTGATTACAGTACCTCCAGGCCCCAAATGCATTTTCTGTAATAGGGTGGAAAGGAAATCTGTAGTAGGAATACGAAAAATATAAGCCAGATCTATGTACCAAATACAAAGGATTAAAATAACAAATAAAAATCACTTGAAAGCTTCTAAGAAAAGATAGAACACCGTGATGAGTGTCAATTACTGTATTATACAGTGCTAAAAACAGTGATGGTACAATCATGTAAAAACCAACGCACCCTTTGCACTTACTCTTTTCGTCTTCTTTTTTCCTTTTATAAATTGTCTTCCTAATTTATACCAAGACCAAAACAAAAATAAAACCAAAACAAAACTTTCCTACCTCTTCTGTGAAGGGTTTGCTTTCGTCCTACCGGCAAATAGAGCTCGCATAAGCCATATTCGTTCTTTCTTGATTTCTTTTGCTGTTATTTGCCAGGATATGTCATGCCTTGCAAAATATTGTTGTTTTTATGTTAGCTTTAAATACGTGTAATTGGGAAGAAAGACAGATACCTTTTGTGGACAATGCGGTATATTCGTTTCTCTGTTGATTGAAGTCATCAGTCAATGCGAGAGAGGATGGCAAGTGAAATGGGAGACTGCAAACTGCGGGTGTTTTATGAGTGCGCTTGTCACTTTCACAGCAGCCGATTTTTGATGCATGACTAGATATTCAGAAAAACAAAATTATGCAGGCAGTAAAAGACCCAAAACCAAAAGGCCAATTGAGTTGCGTGTAATACAAACACATGAGACAGATGGCATTCTTCATTGTTTGTCTTCCTTACCTCGTATTTCCAAAGCCAAGCCGCAAGAGAAACATGCTTTGCTCTGCAATTGACTCTTGCCCTGTGACATATACGGACACCTCTGCATGGGGGCAACCACAAGTATATAAATACCATTTCCCTCTCAGTACCTACTGCGAGCCTGGGAGTGGCATACGACTTTTGTGGGAATAGACACTGAGCTTCTTCAGAATCGGAATTTTTTTTGGCAAAACTTTGGAGGCTTTAAAGGGACACTGACAGGGTGCTTATGCTCGCCGAGGTTTTTAGTTGTACATGACATATGAGAGCCCAACTACCCAAAACACAATTTGCGACTCGAAATTCGGTTTCTTTCCGCCCGAAAACCGCCGATCAAGAACTCGGCTCGGTTCGAGTCTCGCTCGCTCTCTTCTCCGTGGTCACGGGCCGCTTCTTCGAAAGTTGATCGATGCGACTACCAAATTTAATGAAAGTCGTTGGTCACTGAAGGCACACACTCAATATTAAAAATAGAAAAAAATATGAAACCCATTAATATGAAACCCATTTTTTGTGGCTTCTAAAAAAGCTGCAAATACGTTGCAGTTGAAAAAAAAAGTTCCACAGAGAACCGGAAGCATTCTGTGCGGCGCGTCGTTTCGCGTATCGTGGGACTCGCGGGGGACGGCGATCGCAGCGGACGACGGGCGCGGGACCTCTACTTCGGAACCGTCGTCTCGCGGTACCGGCGAATTCTGCCCGCTCTTAAAAGAGAAATTTGGGACTGATCAAAAGAATTGGTATTCATCCCGTACGACACGCCCGACCACCTCCTGGGCCGATTTGCACGAAGACGTCGCCGAGCCGTCGCTCCCATGCTCGTGGCTGAAGACATCGCTCGCGCGCAAACTTTCCAAGCACGACGCGTCTACTTCGAGTTGAATATGTACGCGTACGATTTCTTTACTAGGTGCGAATGTCGCCAATACGTGGTGCTTCCCGACTTCGGCCCGGGAGAGTGCTTTTTGCTGGAGGAAAATCGGCAGCCAAGTTTTCCAACTTACAATTTACAGGCTGAAGTATTACTAAGGAAAGAGATCCCCCCCACGTGATCCCCCCGTGAGCCCCGCGCGTAGCTCCCAGTGGGTACGACGTCCGCTTCACACGCGGCAGGACCGGGTTCGATCCCTCTGACGATGTGCACTTTTTTTTTTCTTTTTCAAACATTTTTTCGATGTTTACCTTTCTTTCTTTTTACAATTATCACTGAAGAAACAAACAAATGTTGAGAACGAAACGTCGCTGAATTAAATGGGGATGGGATTTCCTTTTTGACACCTGCGAACTCAATGTAATCACTTGCCACAAAATGCAAAGAGCATATAAATCAGGTAGTGTCCGCTTTCCGCAAGGTGTTCGTAAATGTTCTACGGGAATTGCAGCCAGCCATTAATCCCGATCCCGTTGATATTTCGGAAACTCTGTCGCACAATGCCACTTTTTTTCCGGACGCAGGACGTGTGAGGCCAGCTCTTCACGCAACATCTTGGGTGTATTCTTTTCGGGAGCCAGATCGCGGAAATTCACCACGGGCACTCACTGCACTCATCTCCAACTCCTCAATGTACAAAACAACTCATCTTGGGGTACAGAACAGCGAGCGGAACAAACATAACTGCAAAAAGAACTCGCAAACAGTGCTCAGCAAAGCCGCATGTCTAAAGCCGCATGTCGTACTGCTACGCCAAGGGGAAAAAAAAAGAGAGAGAAAAAGCGCACGGTCGGATGTAGCCACGTGACTTCCGCAAGCATCCCGCTATCCTCTCCACTTCTCCGTTTCGGTTTTGGTTTTCGCGCAGTTGCGTTTTTTGGCTTTATTAAAAAAAAAATACGCTACTCTGTTGCAAAATATTAATTGGGTAGCGTCCTCCGACACCATAATAAAGCGCTCGGGCAAAAAATGAAAAAAAAAATTTTTGGGGGGTGTCAGTGTCCCTTTAAGGCCATAGAGTTATTACAATAAAACGCTAGAGTGCTCAGTCTTTTGGCGCTAGTGTCTACGGGACTTCCGGTTGCAGGTTGAAGCAGACAGCATGCAGTCTGACATTTCCAGCCTCCCTGCGTATTCCTATGGGAAAACGCGCGTGAATTTTGTCTCTTCGCCGGAAAATAACATGAATAACCTTTGTTATATCGGTTGTAACGGATAGTATGTTACCTTTATTGGTATTTTGAAAGTGTAATTGCTTTAGTTACAGCATTTTTCTTTACTACTGAGCGATCGTTAAACTTCGCTCTATTTCTATTTCCGAGCCCAAACCCCTGTTTCCAGGAAGGTATACGCGAAAACGAGCGACGGTTCTAGAGCAAACTATCGATCGAAAGCGGAATGTAGTGTGTGTTCAGGTTCAAGCTAGCATTTCGAGTGGTGCTTATATATTGCTAATATGCCCGTCCTGTCATTGGATGAAAATGACTCCGTCGTGCGCATCTTTACGATCGGTTAAAGAAACATTCGAACGCAAAAAATAAAGCACGTGAGCTACGAAAGGTATGTCTTTTTATTATTTCCCATGTCGGGCAGTTTTTATCGGGCACACTGCTCTCTGGCTCCCCTTGTTTGCAAAGATTTGGAGCGTGCGGGTGATGCTTTGAACCATTTGAACCCAGAACAAGCATCTTCGCAGTGCACTTATTTATTGCTAATCTGACTATATTACGTGACATTCAATTTATTTTGATTGTCTGCAAGCACAAAAAGTTACTTATCCAGTGTTACTGCGTAGTGTTCTTGCCGTCTCTCTCCGGTTTTCTACATGTCCTTCGTCTCGTTAATTTGGCACGTATATCCCCCATGTTGGAAAGCGTCGACTCGACGCTGTGTTCGCGCCCAACAGTGTCCGACAGTGCACAAAAATACACGTACGAAGCCGTTTTAGCACCGTTTTTAATGCGATGAATTTGAAAGAAAAACGCCGTAACTGACCATTTGTTTCGTCTGCGTGACTGAGAAATGTTCCAATGTGCCTAGTACGTACAAATTGTTCGTGATAATTGCTCTTACTAATCGAGCACAGAGAGAAAATGCACTCGCTTTTTCCCATAGGAATACATTACCGGAGAGTCAAATTTAGACTGCTTGCTGTCTGCTTCAAAATGCAACAGCACACTAGCGCCGGCTGAGCCTCTAGCGTTTATTGTAATAACTCTATGTTTAAGGCGGCATCCTTGCGGTTTTTCCTGCAAGCCTCCACTATCATCATACCTCACAAGACTATGCCTATGCCATTTCTCGGGAACAGTTCACAAACTATTACTCTGCCGCCCTCGAGCAACTCCCCAAAGAACAGTTCTTTGGGCAAAAATTCTGATATTTGTCCGATTAATCTCAGGACCTTAAAGAGTGAGGACACGAACAGTAAACGTGTGGATCATTTTTGAAATAGAATGCTTATTGGCTACCTAATATTTACACCACGTGTCATCATAATCTATGTAAACAATCAATTTACTAGCGGGTATCATTTTCATGTGGTCACCAGGCAACACTCTTTAATCACACCATCGTGTCCATAAACCACGTTATCAAGATGCGTAGATGTACGCTCTCTTACTGTAGGCGCCCTTATGCTCGGCCAAGCTCGCTCCGCCGCCATGGTACGATCGCACCCTTAAGTTACTTGTCTACTCCAACGCCATTCAAGCTCTCGCCCCCTTGCCCTTTGATTATCTGCCCTGCATGACCGTGCGAAGTCTTCACGGATGACGGCCAGTTCGTCTGTGAGGATCTCGTTGTTGTCATTTATAACAATCACACTTATCGGGACGGCGATCTGTGTCGAAGGCTCCTACGAAGCGAGCGATGCCGTCTCGAAACGCGGAAGGTAATCGTAGAAGCCAGGGTGGAGAATACAAATCAAGATGATTTAAATTAAATGTAAGCCGCAATTCATATCAGACCTTCTTCGCAAAAATAATTCCGAAAAGAGTTTTTGTTTGCCGTTTGTTTATCATATGATGCTATCTGTGTGCATTTGCTTTTTCACTCAAATCATAGAATCATTAGATTGAAAGCTTTATATCAGGGTAAAATTGAGCAGAAAGCTGTGCTCTTCTGAGAAAATCGAAGCATTCAGCTTTCTCTCTACCTTCCACTTTGGTGGGCAGCTACCAAACGTCCTAATGCAAAAACTCCAATCAAAACGAAAAAATCCAAAAAAGTAGTTTGCAAGAAATGAAAACGTAAACAATCGGGATAATTAAGACAACTAAAAAGCCAGGCAGTTTTTTTTCTAGTATGGCGAAAATTACATTAATGAAAAGTTTTCTTTAAACTGTACTTTACATTTACAGTAATTATTTCTTCTGCGTTTCTAACAATCCGATATCAGATAGATTGTTAGATGTTAGACAATCTTTTTTGCCTAAAGGTCGCAATTTCTGTTCATACTCAAATAAACACGAATCCCGCAATATTTTACGAAACATATTTATCCAAGCAAACAAATTACAACTTGAGACACCAGCAGTTCTCAAAACCTAAAATAAGAACTAATTACGGTACACAAAAAATATCCTACCAGATAACCGATCTTCTTAACAGAAATTATTGTGTATTCGAATTAGCCCAAACAATAGCGTCCATGTTTCTTTTCAAAAATCCCTTACGGTATACTTCAATGTGTCTAGTGTGTATTCCTAGTATAGTTCACATCAAAATAGATTGTACATTTTTTGTGCCTCATATTTTTATCTTCTCATATATTGTTTTATTTTTATTTATGCTGTTTTTGATTCATTTCCTGTGCCCTGCTGCTGAGTGCTGTAACGGGGGTTGGGACCCAGTCAGGTGATTCATTTTCGCCTTTTTTCCCAACCTCCCTGACAATTGTGTCAAAAATAAATAAACAAACAAACAAACAAATTGTTCAATCAATCTGCCATGTTTAAAATATATGTAGTAATGAAGAGTCACTATTCTTTTGGTAAAGTAATTTAGATCGAACTAATCTCAATTAAATTAGATAAATCTTATTAAAATCAAACGCATCTGATTTTATATAAAATAAATTAAAAATGATTTCTTCTTCCACCTTGGAGGAAGCTGAAACTCGAGATACTAAGAGAGCCAAGTCTGCGATTGCACGAAGTGCATGTCCTGCGTTGGTCGGGTGACATCACCGACCCGCTAATCATAACGGCCTTTACCGATGCGGAGAATGCGAATGTCCAAAAAAAATCGGTTTATCACCAGAATTATGACGCCACTACAGTAAGCTCATCTTTTATTAGTGGCAACCCCTTTTAGAAAGCCTCGAGTAGAGTTCAGGTGAAGCCAACCATCAGCTTTTACGGCCAGAGTATGGATTTCTGGGCCTTGATTCGTCAAACAAGTGCCAAAGATAGGCTTCGCTGTTGGTAGTTTTGCTGTCATCTTGTTTCAGCTCCAATCCAGACGCTTCCGACGCTACAAGCTAATGGAACCAATCAACTAACGTCAAAAGCGCAAGTCACTGGACCGTTCTTTTTATGATTGGTCCAGCTACGACATAACATGTACGAACACCAGGATTGTGTGCTTTCGACTCCCTCTGATTGGTCGTGTCGGCTGCTTCTGGGCTGAAACGAACCGTAGCACTTTCGGGCCGGCATCGACGAACATGTGCGAGTTAGGCCTTAGTTCTCATTGTTTTGTTGTCCTGGGGAAACTTTCGCCCTAAATCGCCAAACAAGGACGAAGGCTTCGCTGCTTTTTTCCTTGGCTCAAATCTGGCACTTTGGCAATTATGTGGCGAGACAGACAATAGCCGTAAACACGCCCGCCAAAAATGGCGGACTTTTGTAGGGGTTGGATTCGAGGTTCCCGCAAGCAAATCGACTAACCCTAACAAAAAGATCCGGTATAACTTTTCACCAGCCGGATTGTGGAACCGGAAATTTGTTTCTGGAAACAAAAACTCCAGATTGCAGACAAAGGAATAATTTCTGAAAACCTAAAATCCAGGTAGAGCCCAGATAGAATCCAGATATAATCCAGATAGGTTTCCGGTTCTATAATCCAGATAGCGAAAAGTTATACTGGATTTTTCGGTAGGGAATCCACAAAATAATCACGTCATTTACAAAACACCTTTATAAAAAAGAAAAGGGAGCATATCATGGGTCCTATCCATATAGTTAATTCATATATTTTTTGGGGTGCCCTAACCTCAATAAAAAGCCTCAAGCAGCGACGTAAAACCAAACGTCACCATCTATCGCTAGAATATGTGCAGATTGCACTTCGTTCGCCAAACAAGTGGCTCCTCTGGTGGTAGTTTCGCTGACAACTAGCATCTTTGTGCCTAAATCGACGAACAAGTGCGAGTTAGGCCTTACTTTTGATTGTTCAGTTTTCATGTGGCAACTTTTTCTGTCGATCGCCAACACAAGCCCCATATTTAGGCTTCATGTCGTTTTGGATCAAGTCCGTCATTTCGGCAATTACGTATGTGGCTAGACAGAGAGTAGCCATAGACACAAACAAAAAAGTGTTCTGGCACAAGGTAACGCCTTGGAGCGAAACCCTATTGGTGCTTCCCAGCTTTTTCCAAGTTAGGTGCTTCTCTGGCGTGCTACCTGGATTGTCGTCCTTACCTATTAAATTTAAATTAACGAAAAAAAGAGAAAGAGAGAGAGAGAGAAAAAGAGAGGGCCACCGCTAGAGTTACTGAAAGCTCATTACGTTCACGTTTCTATGTCTGTGATTCATTCTTCGGCATCCTTATTAGCTAAACACGCGGTATCATTGGCTGATGAACCATAATTATATGCTCCGGACATACCACGCACTGCGCTTAAGCTATCAGTCACGACAGTCAACAAGAAGGTGGTTTCAATAACAACCCATAAGATAGACTTAAGACTTAGAATATTCGTAGATCAATTAGCCTTTTCCACGTGTTACAGTTTCGTACTTTGAACGGTTTCTTGCTTCCTTGGTTCATCCCTACGCCCTTCAAACTGGTGCGGAGGGTCATCTATGAGTGCTATGAGTGGAATCCAGCGGAAACTAAAGACTCTTGAACGCTGATACGAGATTCTAGGAGCATGGAATAGGACGGCAATGCTAGAGGAAGTCGGCTTCAGAAAGCGTGACCAGTCGTCTTCAGAGCCATTCGACATATATTATTCAAATTTACGTTGATATTTTGTCCTTGCTTACTTCACAACATGCCGAAGAGGGCATATCTACGTAAATAAATATCCGGCGCTGTGCCCGTGATGTATAAATAAAATCGGTAACCAATAATTATGCCTGAGCTTCGTGAGAACAGTATAAACGCCAAAAATATTTACGCAAAAAACTATAGAAACAAAACAGACACACCAACGTTTATTTGCTTTACTGCAACATTAACTGGCTGGGTCGACTATTCTGAAGACGCCAACATTTTCTCCGGTACAAAGGGTATCGTCTCTCCTTTTTTTCGCTCAAACTTTGAAGCCATGTCGTTAAAGCATTCCCGGCGTTGTAGTGCTGCTTCTTTGCACATTCGTCGTTTTAAGGAGCGCCTCTTTGTTTCTAGCTTCAATGTTGATTTTACAAAACCTTCCGTGCCACTAAGGGTGCTTCTAATAAATTCGTAGAACGTGAGAACGTTCCGAGGAGAACATTCAAGACGCACGCATAGCACCACAAAAGGTTGTCCCTTTCGCTTCTCCTCCGCTCGCGACTAGTTTCATCACACACGACCTTTTTGCACCGGCCAAATCCGAGAGATGCGACAACACAGTGTTGCAAGAACGCCATAGACGTTTTCGTTTTTGTTCAATTTTTAGAACAAATTTGTGATTGTTCCAGATTGTTTAGCATGGAATGACCAATCAAGATTGACACATGTGACTAAAGTCTAGGATGTAGTAGTTATAATGTGAACGTTCAGCATGTATATTTATATGTTAACGTATTCTTTTACCGTTTATCGTGCAGGTACATGCAAGTACCGCAATCAAACACTCAAAGATGGAGCCTCTTTAAGATTACAGTTCCCTTGTGAAGAATGGGTTTGCAATGCAACACAAAAGACACTTACAGTTCAAGGGTTTGTAATTTTTATTCTTACTGTTTGCAGGAAGCCATCTGGTAAAACCGTAGCTGTCAATTTATTATAATGCCTAATTGTCTACATTTTTATATCTTGATTAAATTGACGGTTGGTTTTGTCATGGTACGTTAATCCTTTCGAATATGTAAATATCGATAACGATGTGACATTGGCTCTAAAAAGAAAAGATAACCTTTTTTTCTCCTGAATTTTGTTGCATCAACAAGAACTATCTGTAATCACATTCAGGTTACCGAGAAAAACGGCTGATTTGCTGGTACCGGCACCAGCAAATAAGTCTTTGTTGCATTCAATATAAACTATTTAATTAAATTGAATTCTTATAACTGAAATCGATATTTGCACATTGTTTACCTTTTAATGCGAATAGATTAACTGCCCCATGGAGCGCAGCCGACGTTGGGTGTGACCGCAAAAAATAGGCATCTAAATAAACAGCAGTCAAAATGGCTGCGACGCGTCATATCAGATGCTTCGTCACGGAAGTCAGCGGGGCAATCAAGGTCAAACTGAACGCGCCTTAAAAAAAACACAAAGAAAAGCACAGCAACGTAGATGCACCGTGACGGAAGGCGTGGAGCCGGCGGATTCACCGCACATGCGCAGTGGGGAGTTTCGATGTCACCTCCGGAGCGCCACGTGCGAAAGGAAGACAGGGGGCGGGGCTTGTAGGAATCCGCTGTGTGTACGAATGCGTTCGCATTCCTTCACGCAAGTAGTCTTAACTGTTATTCCTTAAAGAAATAAACATTTCCTGTTCTACGGGAATTTATTCGTTTTTAAAAGAGACCTTAACGAATAAATAACATACCTAATCAATTCACATCTCATATGCAGTCTTTCACCAGATATCTAAGCTTTGATACGCACCCAACCCAAAAATTGTAGCCAATGTCTGAATGGAAACCTAAACATAAACACAAATAACTAATGTATGGTTGAAGCAGTACATTTGCACACAGAATATTTATAAACGAAATATAAATAAATTCTTCTCAAGTGTCTTGAGCTTGGTGCAGAGCCATCCGGTAGACTCATATTTGTATAACTATATTATACATTATATTCAAAATTGACACTAATAAATAACAAGGATGTTTATGCATTATTAACAGGAACACTTAACTCGTAGGGGTGTTTATTCTCACTCATCTTTACAATTCATCATTTTATTCAGGCCCGTTTCTAAATACAATGGGTTATAGAAGTCCAATATTAAAATACCTAAAGGTGCACTTCACTTTTTCTTAGCTTATGCTGTACGTTTTAAATAAACATGCCTTACTAACACGCCCAAGCTTCCATTCTAAAATGTATAGGAAGCACTCAGAGACTGTGAAAAAGAAAGGACAGACAAGCACAGAGGCCTCTGTGTTTGTGCGTCCTTTTTTTTCGCAGTCTCGGGGAATTTTCCCAATGTTCAACTACCACCATCTCGTTTGCAGCCTAACCTTCTGTTCATTAAAATATATATTCGGGTTCCGGTTTCAAAAAAATTATATTTCCTTTCATTCCTCTAGGTGCGCTGTCAAAACCTATGAACATTGCGTCCCCGTCTACAGCGATAATTACAGATGGCCACATTGCTGTCCATGTAATTGGCGTTGCAGCGTAAGTTCGAAGTAAACCGAAATTACCACTTTTGCGAATAAAAATGTTTTCCTACAGTTATTACAAGAAACTCGCTGCGCTTTCTTAAAAAAAAAACACTGACACTCTTAAAAACATTGTTTTTATTATTTTTTGCCAGGCGATTTATTTTTGGTGTCAGAAGACTGCCCGATCAATATCTTGTTACAATGCCACGTATATTTTTAATAAAGTCATAAAACGGAACTCCACGAGGCCAGAAACCGAAACTGGAATAGGGATGAAGAAGAAATATAGAGGAGTACGAGTCTGAAAATCTCGTGGCTTTGCAACCTTTTATTTTTTTAAATCAACCTATTTGCAGCATTTTAGAAGCCACAAAAAGTTAGTGTCATATTTTTTGTACATTTCTAGTATTGAGTGTGTGTCTTCGGAGACCCACGACTTTTATTATCTTTGGTGGTTGCGCCTGAACCATAGAAAACGGCACGTGGCCACAGAGAAGAGAGTTTGCGGTACTCAAACCGGCCAGTTCTCGATATGCGGTTTTCGTGCGGAAAGAAAACGAATTTCGATCCTCAAATTGTTTTCTGGGAGTTGGGCTCTCCTATGCCATGTACAAATAAAACTTTGGTGGGCATAAATACCGTGTCAGTGTCTCTTTAAGTTTTAACTTCACAATTATGGTGAATAAAAATGGTAATCCGATAGCCACTTCCCTGTTCTTAAAAGTTTTTTTTTTAAATCTCTTCACTTCCCACTTAGGTCAGATGTTGAACTAATGTCTAACAAGCAGAAACTGCTCCACGTTGCACATGCTCAAAACCAGACCTAGAGAAGCTATCGGTCTGGCGAGAACTCAGCAACTGATTATAATGCAACCCCGCGAGTATCCGTAAACATTTTTCGCGGTATTTATAATCATTTGTTTTCTTTCAATTTGTTAAAAAGTTTTAATAATGGGATTTAACCTTTTCCTTCCACCTCTAGTTTAAACAAGGGCTCTAGCAGAGGTCTGCACATACGTGGAAAATAGAACGAAGGACTCTCAAATGGTTTGCGAGAGTACATCTGACAACACGGCTTTGTAGCGCTCTTTGTTGTCAGTCAACAATTCCGCATAAAAAAAAAAAGTCACGTCTAATTTTTTCTTGGGTGTGCAGCGGAGGATATCAGGTGCTCCGTTCAAATACATACTTCCCTTCTGAGCAGACAAACCCTCAAAGCAATACGTGATGTTCCGGCGGATCATAAACGCCACGATATTGACTATGACAAGCGAAATGGGAGAGGTTGAGGGTTCGTCCTTCTAGTGTAAAGAGCTGAAACCATAACATATCTTCAGTAAAATGCAGCAATCAAGGCTTTGCAAGGCGTGGTCTTTGCCAAGGTCATCGTAACCGTATTACTCGACTGCGAGCTCATTCAAAAATGAAAAGGTAAGTATTTCAGCCTTGAACACTATATATCAAGGGTGACCATACTCGTCATGGGAGGAAAGGGGGGGAGGGTGGACTAAAATGGGCGAGAGCGAGACAGAAAAAAAAAACCCGCTAATACTCAGTTCACCGTAAAATTAAACACTTCTATGGAACTTTTCGTTGAGTGGTTGAGTGCACAAGCACATTTCTTACACGTACTGCAAAACCTAAACATGACAAATTCACTAATATAAAAAAGTTCCTCGTTTACGCGTCTGTGTGAAAAAACCTTATTGGCAAGTGGAGCCAAAAGAAAAATCTAAAAATCGTACTCTAATTGGGATACCATTTTATCCCAAGTTGATTCTTACACGCGGTCATCAGTGGGCAATTGAAATGTCTATTCGAAGTTTTCTTAAAATGAAAAACTGAAAATAGAGTTTTCAGAGCGTTGCACCGTCACCTAAAGAATTTAGAAAAAACAACACAATCCGCTCTATTGGGAACCAGGTTTCGCAATCTCGAAGCCGCTTTTTCCACTTTTGTCAGTACTTAATCATTACTTAAAAATTTCATCCTGTCAAAGACACTCTTGCATAGAATGTGACAGCCTATTTCCAATTCAATATCTTTATTCATTTTATATTTGTTTATTGAAGTGAAATCATAAACATAGGAGTTTGAGATTTCGCATTTACTATTACAGGTAAACAGTAAAATATGGAAGACAAAGATGAAACAGACAGCCGTGCAAAGAGGCATTCAAAGACAAGACAGAGATATGGGAGTGTGGCGGTTCATTGGCTTAGCCTCGGCACCAACAAAAACGACAAAGCTACGCGTAGGAACGAGCCCGACGGCACGAGAATAAACAGAAGGTCGACCTAAACTCGAAAACTGTCGCACCGTCTCCTTCGTCCTCAACATCGAACGCGCTATAAATTGATGACCCGGATAAAAAGAACACAATAAACAATACGAAAAAGTATAGGAATATCCAGTGGGAGGTCCTTAAAAAGTGCGTCAGCATGGTCCTTGGCAAAATGCCACACGCGTTCCGCTTTGGAAAACCCTAACTCTTACCCCGTCACTCTTCTGTTCTGGCGTTCTCTTTCGTCTTTCCCTCTTGCTTCCTCTACTTTCTCTGCCTCTTTTTGGCTTTGTTGTGGGGTCAGTGTTAGCCTTTCCCGAAGAAGGACGGGTGTTTTATCTTTCCCATGGGTCATGCTAACGTATTCCCTAAGAAACCACCAATGGATCTTCCTTTATTTTTTTTTTCCTCCTTCTGACCCACGCAGACCCGCCTCGTCTGGCCACTTCTTGCACTGCATTTCGGCCAGCCGAGCAAGTCGGTGCTTCCGCTTTTCTGGTTCGTTCGCCGGCCTTGCATGCTCAGCAGGGGCATCCGTAGCCTGTCGCTGCTGCAAGTTCAGGCTCGCCCCAGCATCCGCGCGCGTATTGGCTTCCGCCCCTTGACGTTGCCTGCGTCTCGCCTTCGACGTTCCATCTTTCCTCCTCTCTTCGCGGCGCGCTTCCCTTTCCAATGCCTTGTCAGCAGGTGTCGGTATTAATCCTGACGAGTTAATAATACAAGATACTTCCACCACAGAAGCAACAAATACCATCAAAAAGGAAGGGAAGACGACGACGACGACACTGCTTCTGGTAATTCTATTTGTGTCTCCTGAGATATAACCAAATATTTGCTAAATAGCGGGCCTGCACTTCGTATCCACCGATTACGTAACAGCAGAGAAGTATCGGACGCTTCTTCGAGAAGGGCCCCCTTCAGGGAGGCCAAGCTTCCTGCAAAAATGAACACTGAATCAACAGACCAACTGATGCTCGCCGCTCTGCAAGACATAGCAGATTCAGGGACATCTTTCAAAGACGGCTATGAAATTCCGCTCAAAGAACCAGCCGCAGATGCAATGACTTCCGCTTCCTCTACGATCGTGTCTGCCTGCGATGACGACGACATGCTGCCCGACGACGATGAATTCGAGCCTGCTCAGGGAAAGAAGAGGCGTAAGACGGACCCACGGTGTCATGCTTCATCTCTCAAGGATGCAGGCAACCTACAAGTTGGATGCACCGTATTGTACATCCCCACTGAGAACCACAAGGTTGAGTCGCTCAGCAAACTCAAGCTGACAGACTACCTCAACAACGTTGCTCCAGGCATGGTGAGTGTGGTCCGGATTAACAAAGCTCGGAACATAGTCGCAGTTGATGTGAAACGACCTCTCTTTAAAGCAGAGCTTCTCAAACTGTCCAAGCTCTGCACAGTACCGGTCAGAGCTTTTCTGCCGAGAGATCGCTCGAACTGTTTTGGCATTCTGCGAGACATTGACCCTGACTGCACAGAAGACGACATTAAAACACATCTGCAGTCCTCCGTTGGCGTAGCAGAGGTGAAGCGACTTGGGAAGACCTCACCCGTAGTGCGAGTCGCCTTCACAGGGAAAGTCGCTCCTCAACACGTCAAAGTGGGGCTTGTAAGAACTGAGGTGATTCCCTACCGAGCACGCCCCTTGCAGTGCTACAAATGTTACAAGTTCGGCCACATTGCAGCTGCGTGCACAGCAGAGTTTCAATTATGTTATCGATGTGGACTGCGTCACGAAGGCAAGTGTGAAGCCAATCCCAGCTGCGTTAACTGTCAAGGACAGCACGCTTCCAACTCAGCCGAGTGCCCAGTCAAGGTAAGAGAGACTGAAGTTACAAGGTATCGGCTAGAAAACAACACCACTTTTCGCGAGGCAAAACATGCCGTGCACGCTAAACATCAGGCAAACAAGGAAACGGCTGCAGGTGGCAAACCAGCGTCTAGATTCACCACCAATAGTGTGCCGTCAATAAATGCCCAGGAGTACCCTCCCCTCAAGAACCTGGAGAACAAAAGTGACGATCCTGGAGCTGTAGCGACTACTACAACAGCCGCACTCAAAGAAGCACGAAAACCCTCTTTTTGGGAAAAACAAAACATCAAAGACATCACTTCACACGCGCCTTCCGATTCGCGTACCTCGGCACCAAACGAGGCTGGGGAAACAGGTACCTCATCGTTATTCAAAACCATAATACCACTGGTATTTACCGCTCTGCGTCAAATATTGAAAACAATCCCACCGGCGTCAACGTTTCATCACGCGATTGAAGCGATCCTTTCGTTAGAGTCCTTTATTGTAAGGATATTCTGAAGTTTTACCACTCTCGCCTCACCCGAAGAAACGAACACTGGTCATGTTACGCTGCAATCGCTAGAAAGACAGACCTCAGGGAACCCCCGACTACAGGGAAATGTACATAACTTTCGTAAATATTTTTCACGAATATTGTTACCGTTCTTTTAACTCACAAGCTAATACTCTGGCTTTCAAGGAGACATTTTTGCTGCAAGGCAACTACCGATTCTCACCATATATGTACTACCACACCCTTTTTCCTTTTTTTTTCTATTTTTAATGTTGCAAGGATTTTTCTTACAAGGTATGGAAGGCACGGCGTCTCAAAGCATCGCGCTTACTATTTTGGTTTTGTTTGATCTTATGTTGTGTCCAAGCCCTCCCTCCTAGCCATATGTTATCAGTAGAGCAAATTCGGTCACAAGCAACCATTTTCCAATGGAATGCAAGGGGTCTCCGTAGTCGACTATCTGACTTTCGACAATTTTGCCATAAGTACCAATTTCCTGTCATAGCCTTGTCGGAATCAAACATTGCTAGTGATTTTCGCCTGTCGGGTTACGAGGTTTTTCACTCGATGCGAGGTACAGCTCCAAGCCGAGTACTAGTCGCAGTTCGGAAAGAACTTACCTATATTTCTCACGCACTTCCACCTGACGCTAACAACGAGTACGTAGCGTTAACTGTGAAAAACGATCGCTGCATATTCACCATAATCGCGGCGTATATTCCTCCAAATACTCAGTTTAACACCCTACGTATTAACTCTATTATTGAAAGCACTCCCCCTCCGCACATCTTAACGGGGGACTTTAACGCACATCACCCCTTATGGGGAAGTGTGAAGACAACTATCCGGGGCACCTCACTTGCGACACTTATCCATCAGCATGGCCTTTTTTCGCTAAACGATGGAAGTCCTACTTTTTTCCGTGGAACTACGGTGAGCAGCTGCTTGGATCTGACATTTGCTAGCGCAGGGCTTTCGAATGTTATTACGTGGTTCGCAGACATCGAATGCCATGGCAGTGACCATATTCCAACCTACACTCTCCTCAAGGGATTCGGGTCAAATAATAAATCCTCCCCAATTAGGCGCACCGATTGGTCTCTCTTTAAGATTAACTTTGAAAACGCGTGTGATTCATTTGACAGCAACGAAGAGTTCTTTCATGGCATTGAAGAAGTTATGAAGCAATCCACGAAAACATATAACTTGCCTCGAACCTACCCTGTCATCGATGCAGAATATGAACGACTTCGCGCGCTTCGAAGAAGATACGAGCGAAAGGCTAGAAAAACACACGACCCTGAAGATATGCGCAAAGCGAGACGCCAACAAAAACGTATAAAACGTCGCCTAGACAAACTGGCTAGGCGCCGTTGGAGGGCTCACTGCGTAACTTTAGATCCACGCAGGCCTCTCTCTCAGATATACAACCTAGCACGGAGCTTGCGGACACCACCCCAACAGCGTCACCCTTTCCGGGCACTAGCACTCAAACAAGATGTTTCGGAACTAGTTTTGGCTGAAGCCTACTGCACAAAAATTACAGAAAATGTCGCAAATCCTGTGGCAACACTTGTTAAACCTCATAGTCAGATCCGAGCGTGTAACCACATGGACGTATTATTTGATTCACGTGAACTGGAAGATGCACTTTCCGGATTGAACTGGTCGTCTTCTCCCGGACCGGATGGTATAACTTACTCAGCATTAGCTCATCTTGGTAACAAGGGTAGAGAGAGGCTCCTGAAACTTTACAACATGTCATGGGAAACTGGCCAGATACCCCGGGAGTGGAAAACATCGCGCATCATACCTATCCTTAAGCAAGGTAAATCGCCTCTGGACTTACTATCTTTCCGTCCAATCGCGTTGTCTTCTTGTGTCGGCAAAGTGATGGAAAAAATGATTTACACACGACTGGAGTGGTACCTTGAACAATCTGAGATATACCCTGAGTGTATGGCAGGCTTCAGACGAGGGAGGAATTCCCTTGACAACGTTATTGATCTCACAACTAGCATCCAAGAACAAAGGAAGTGTCGACGAATCACTACCGCTGTATTTCTAGATATAAAAGGCGCGTTCGACTCAGTAAGTCACAAGGCTATCCGTGACGCCCTAAGCTATGCCGGAATAGAAGGACGTCTCTACGCGTGGATATTAAGCTACCTAGATAGTCGAACAGTTCACATGCTGACAGCAGACGGGAAAACAACTGAGCATACAGTATCTCGAGGCGTGCCGCAAGGCGGAGTTCTTAGTCCTACACTTTTCAATATTACCCTCCTGGCACTCGTAAACAAACTTCCCCGGGACGTCAGCATTACACTTTACGCGGACGACATCTGCATATGGACGTCATCAATTACGCAGCGATTTAATCGGATCCGCTTACAAAAATCACTTGAGATCATCTCCAGCTACTTACAACACCGTGGACTATCTCTATCCCCATCAAAGTCAGCCGCCATGGCATTTACCAGAAAGAGTACTCATAGGTACTGTCTGACAGTTGATGGTCATCCCATATCATATGTGAAAACGCACAGATTCCTCGGAATAGTTCTGGACAAGTCTTTGACATGGACACCGCACATAAAACAAATGAAAAGAAAGCTTCTCGGCATTATTCAGCTCATCCGATTCATTAGTGGCACTAAGTGGGGCACCTCTGTAGCTGCCCTTCTTCAACTATATAACGCCCTTTTTGTCGGCTTCCTTCGATACAGTCTACCGGTACTTCATGGGATGTGCCGTACAAATATAAGAACATTGGATAGTATGCAGGCTCAAGCTCTACGAGCCTGTCTAGGGCTCCCAAGATGCACCTCAAATGTCGGAACTGTAGCTGAGGCAGGGGCTGTTCCGATTGGCGCGCTGAGACTCCAAGAAACCCTTCGAGCGCACCTCCGCCATCTGACAAGGCACAGAGACCACTACCTAGCAGATGTCGCAAACAGCAGAAGCGCGTCTGGCTTTTCCCAAATCGTGAATGTTGACAACGCGGATCTTCCACGAGATTTTGAACCAGCAGAGTTCTCGTCGTTACCACCATGGATATATCCAGTAATTTCTATAAAACTAGATGTTCCAGGGATACATTCAAGAAAACACACTCCATCGGAGGTATTGAGGCAACATGCTCTAGAAACCATTAATATGCATCACCGTTCCCGAATTCATGTATACACTGATGGGTCCTCTACTCACGAAACTTCCAGCTACGGCTTTGTTATACCATCAATAAATAAAATACTCCAGGGGAAGCTAGGCCATGTAACATCATCTACGGCAGCAGAACTAGTAGCGATTAGAGAAGCAATTCACTTTATTTCTATTA
Source organism: Ixodes ricinus (assembly GCA_037355805.1). Lineage (NCBI taxonomy): Eukaryota > Metazoa > Arthropoda > Arachnida > Ixodida > Ixodidae > Ixodes > Ixodes ricinus. The sequence continues at coordinate 854 of JAZHYW010001014.1, read as the reverse complement.
GTGCCCCAAACAATTGGTCCCTTTTTACTGATTCAATGGCAGCTCTCCAGAGCCTTAAATCTACCAAAAGCAAGAACATTAATGCTCAGCTGGTACATCAGATCCTAAAAATTCATAAAGAGGCTATAAATAATGGTCACACACTAATTTTACAATGGATCCCGAGCCATTGCGGTATCAGAGGCAACGAAAGTGCTGACTTTGCAGCCAAGAATGCTCATCATCTCACATCCAGACGGGTAATTCCATTCTCACGTTCAGACGCCAGAGCTACAACCAACCGTATTACTGCGGCTCTAGTAAACACCCTCTGGGCGAATCCATCATATCATTACAGACATCTTCATGGGATTGACCCCTTTCTTACATTTCGCCCTCCCCGGGGGCTCAAACGTCGGACAGAAACCGCTCTTCACCGAATACGACTGAACGTGGCCTCAACGAAATATTACCTAAATCTCACCGGTCAGCTGGACTCCTCCATCTGCGAGAGCTGTGACGCCGTGGAAACGCTGGAACACGTTCTTTGTCACTGCGCCCTCTACGCTGACCAAAGAAAGGAAATGATAAACTCCCTGGCTCTTCACAACGGAGAACCGCTCACGCTCAATCATCTCCTGGGGCCATGGCCATCAGCATCGCAAGGAGTGAAGCCGACGAGCTCATTGATTCGTTTTCTCCAAGCGACCAAACTTGATAAAACACTGTAGGACACGCTCCAAAAGTAACTGACAGCCATCCTCAAAGTTTTCTTTCTTTCTTTTTCTTTCTTTGTCCTTTTTGCCTCTTTCTCCCTTTCCCTTGTATGAAGTAGCAATCCTGCAAATTCCCGCGGGATAACCTCTTCATCTCTT
>JAZHYW010001013.1:0-31268 GCA_037355805.1 Ixodes ricinus | reverse complement strand
CCGAGACTGCGTTTACCCGCAGTCTCGGGGTTTTTTCAACCATGTGCAATGTACACCAGCTTGTTTGCGCCCATACTTTTTGTTCAACAGGTATGGCCTTCCCGTGCATAAATGCTGTCTGCACTTCACACTGAGCATGACGGTTCAAGTGTTTTCGTGAAGAATCATATACGTGACTTCGTTATTTGGCGTAAATCCTCACATATAATGCAATGATTGGTTCTATGTGGCTCTGCGGGACAGTAGATGGGCAAGTCTTATTCATATGCAATGCAGCTATGGCTTCAGAAAATATGGTACTGCATGGTTGTACAGTGCAATCCACTTATAACGATACCAGATATAACTATGTACTGCTTACCGTATTTATTTAAATCTATTGCGCACTTTTTTTCCAGAAAATAGGTTTAAAAATTGCATGCGTGCTAGAATCGAGTACGACCCAATACTGCGCTGCCCTATTGCCATCGACATTTCAAAATGGCCGCTCCATTACACGCTGAGAGGCCAGCACTTAGCGTAGTCGTGCGTTTCTTGCATTCATATCAGCATGGAAGTTCCCCCTGCGAAGACACGCCGCGTTCACCATGATGCTAAATTCAAAAGAAAGGTGATATTGTGCGCGGATAGCGATGGAAATCGGTCCGCATCACATGCGTCTAGTGTTCCAGAAACTTGCGTGGGACTGGCGCAAGCAGAAAGGAAGGATTTTGGCCAGCAAGGTTCAAAGATGAAATGCTTTGGGCCGTTGACAGCGACAAGGAGTCGTCCGACAGCAATGACGAGTAATGCATACCGCCCCACGGCGCTGCCTCGGACCCGGCGTCGTCATAATGACCTTGCCGAGATACGGCGCCATTCGTTTCATCGCAAGATTGACGCATTTGGAATAAACCTTCGTTGTTCCAAGTGAGAAAAAGTTCAATTTATGTATCCAACCTACAAAATCTGGTGTGCGTAACAATCAAATTCATCGCGTCTTTTTTTTTCGGACCTCAAAAATGGGTAGCGCATTACAATCGAGGGCGTTAGATTCGAGTGAATACGGTATAACTAATCAGTTCCTAGAGTTTCTAGACTAGAAACACTCAGTTTCTAATCTAAATACAACAATAATCGGTTGTAACCATAGAACTTTCGGGTTTTCTCATTATTGTTATAAGTGGATTGCACTGTACTGTGCAATCCAAATTCTCCAATCAACACTGGGAACGATTGAATGCGGGCACGGAACAACTGAAGCAGACACTCGAGGAGGGAAAGTATGCAGGCGAGCTGGTTAGGAAACATCATTGAAAGAAAACCTAAGACTGTGACAAATAAAACACCACTTTTTTCATTTGCCCCAGTCTCAGGTTCTTTGTTTTGTTTTTTTCAAAGAACAGACACTCAGTTCTTTGTAATGCACCGTGGATGCTGCGTGACATAGGAACTATGGGAAACTGGACAAGCCCCAAACTGACCTCGTGCCAACATGGATTAAATGCCTTCTGCTCCACAGCCTGTCATTTTAAAATGCTTTATCGCCTTTCAACAAGACAATGATTGTGCCATTTTTCAATTAGAGAAACTCTCTCTCAATCTCGGGCGTACAAACCCACATGCACGCTCTATTCTCGGTCGAAACAACACAAAGGCACACGCCAATACACTAATGGCAGAATGTTACGCAGTTTGTGGTGCTTACTTGGGGGGCTTTTGCTTTTCCTGCGAGTCACAGTGGCCAGCGGCTTGAGCTTCTTGACTCGCGTCGACTTCCACGGCGTCGTCTGCAACAAGCTCTGCATCGTCTGTGGCACCCTCCTGCAATCTGTCCTGGGAAGGATCCTGCGCTTCAACTTTCCACATGCACGTGGGAGCCAAAGGATAGGCACTGCTGGGGTCTGATTTGTCCGATTCGCAATGGAGAGAATCCTGCACTGCAGCTTGCACCAGTTCGCTGCTAACTTTGAGCTCGTCTGATCCACATCGGGGAGGATCTTGCGACACGGACTCGGAAGTCGAGGGATTGCTGATGCTGACGTCCAGCTTGTCCGGTTCGCACTGGAGGTCTTGCTCCGCAACTTCCAGCACACACTCAGGAGCCAAAGAATAGGCAGCGCCAAGGACAAGGTCCTTGAAAGCGTTCGGTTCGGGACACCCCGTGTTGAATACGTCGCTGATGACTGCACGTAACATAAGGCAACCACTAAGGATGATTACAATGACAAAGGGATAAATCAAGAAAACTAAATGCATGCAAGTCACCCTTGAAAGTCTGAAACGAGGAGTAATCAACCCTGCTCACTCAGTGCACATGGTTTGCTCTTTTTAGATTTGTCAGATAGTCGGCACTAATATAAAGAAAAGTTTTACTGCTCAGCCTGATTGACGGTTGGGGGCTTCCGGGATCCCAGGAAGGACTTCGGAACTCCAAAGGGTTTGCAGACCCCCTTTTGAGAACAACTGCCACAGGTATTCAATCAGACCGGCATTTGTGTATGTAACAGCCAGGAAAACATATCAACCGAATGCATTTCAATGAGGCTGAACAGCAGGGGTCTCAAACACGCAACCCGCAGGCTGCATGCGGCCCGCCACTCGCTCGGAAGCGGCCCGCAGGCAACTGGCCTGCGACCCCCCTTTCCCATTTCTCAAGAGCTAGAGATGACATTCACCCTAACCTTCTCGTGTCGTCGATTCATTTCCGCTCGAAACATAGTTCTGCTCTTACGGTTTTCATTTGCCTTGTGTTCGGCTTAATCTTTGCTTTCCAGCTTTTTGCCATGTTAATCATATATATGGCAATTCCTCCGCTATTCTCACCTTCACAAGACATCACCATTACAATAAAGTATTTTTTGAGATTGTGCTATCAAAATCGTCATATAAGTAAAAATTATGTTATATGAAGAATATGTTTTTTTGTAGATATTAATTTCTGGGAGAATTCTGCAATGGGAACGACAGTGTGATTGATTGCTCTCTCGTTCTAGTAAAAATGCCAGCTTGTTGGCGAGGCGGCACCATTCCAGCTTTTGTTATCACAACAGGTAAGGGCCCAAAGTAGTCCTATAAACAAATCAAAGTTAGAGACGTCATTGGCGAAACTGCGAGTTCACAAAAAGCAGAGAAAACAAGGTTCCTTCTTTATGAAATCTTGTAACCCCCCTCCACTTCCCCTCCCTTCCACCTTACGTTGGCTGTCGACTATTTGGGGTGTGGAGCTATCTGGCCCTTACACTCAAACGCGTTTGAGACCCCTGCTCTACGGTATAACAATGGTCTTGATGTCGACAACATTGAAACAGCGCCACTGGCCCCTCACATGGCTCGTCCGTCGTAGACACGACCGGTGCCTCCCCGGGAGTGTCTGTAGCCGGCTCCAATCCAGCGCGTGGCACAAGCGGCTGCAGCTCCGCCGTACGGCACCCACCGCTTGCCGGACTGGCGCATCTTGCGGTAGTACATCGACCTCACACTTCTGGCGGCCAGAGTGGGAAAAACAGCAGTGAGAAGGTGCCAACGCTAAAACCACAGGCGCCGAGCAGTCACAATTTCACCAAAACGGCCAATTAAACGCCCCCGTAGAAAGACTTGAAAGTAGCAGGTACTATAGTCAGTGACAGGTCAAGATTTTAGTAGATGCTCAGCCTCCAGCACAAGCTTTCCTGCCTCTGACAAAGCACAAAGCCAAAGTCAAAAAATTGCGGTGGCCTAGCTTGGCTATGCCAGGATATACCGTATTTACACGAATGTAGGTCGACCCTTTTTTCAATTTTTGAAAATCTGAAGTGGGGGGGTCGACTTATAATCGAACCAAAGCATTCCACCACCGGCAAAAACGAAACAATCGCGATATCATGAACACCCCGGCTTGTTACGAGTTCAGCCGGCTGTACCTCTAGCATTGCACTATTCTATGTGCTCATTTTACAAATTAATTATTTTTTTATTTGCGCGAACGAGTATTATTGATAGCGATTCGCAAATTAACCCGAATATACGGCGGTGAACAGCGCACGGCGCGCCCGACTCCCGGGGGGTGGCGGCACTTCTTGTAAGAGCCACTCCGGAGGCCGCTGGAACAGCCTCATGGCTCACTCACCCCGCGGCTTCTCTTCGCAGTTTTTCGCACGATTCACGGTAGCACATCGTTTGATCGAGTGACGAGATCATGCTGGAGCGCTAACTACGTTTCTTTTGTATTGACACGCGTGATCCGGGCAGTTTAGGTTTTCGGTGCTCGTTTATGGCCATTCTTCACTCAGAAGCAACCAACAACTGCGCTGTTGGACGCAAGTTCGACCCGTCGGAGCGGGTGATGCTCCAGTGGAGTCTGCAGTGGCGCGGGATCTTAAACTGTGACGGCAAACAAAGAGGCTTCCGTAGGCCAAAGTCTGGTTCCGGAGTTGGAAGTCAGGCTTGCAACGTACGCCGCAAAAGTGTGCAATCGGTCCCTACCCGTGACGTCCAACGCGATCGCCGAGCAAGCGCGGAAGATGCGGTTGATCCTGTCATTTGCGAAGTGCGAGATTTCGTTGGACGACGCCGACGACGTGCTTCGAGAACGTAGCAGTGATGACGACGGGACTGACATCACCAGTGCGGACGAGTCGTAGTCTAGTCCCGGACGGAGTGAGAACGACAGTGAGCAGCTTCAGTTGTCCCGCCTCCAGCGTGAACTTCCTAGTTTCGATAACGCCTGGCCATCTCATGCACCTCGCGCGTGCATGCGCAGCCAAAGCACGCCAGAAGGCATCGATCGCGTGTTGGAGGCTCGGCTTTCGAAACAGATACTTTGCCGTTCTCCCGTGTTCGCAATAAAATGCGCATCTAAAGATTTTTTTTTTTTTTTGCTGATGTGCAATGTGGGGGGTCGACTTACAATCGAGTCGACTTACAATCGCGTAAATATAGTACGTAGCGCGAGCGTATGCGCACAAAATGAGAGGCGCTATCAACTGGCTCCGATGCAGCGTCAGACTTGGCTACTGCGCAACGGAGGCGCACAGCTGGGCACGCGGCGGCACCAGTGCGTCTGCCGCGGCTATGACGGTCACCCTCTGGAATGCACAGACCGGCGAGGCGGGCGCGGCGGCGGCTCTGGCGCGCCAGTTGTGCGCCGTGTGACGTCACTGCTCCTCGCACATGCGCAGCACAGAGCACGGCTCGTTATGCGAGCCACGCGAAACTGCTCAACCTCGGCCAGTGTAGCTCACGCTACAAAAACAAACCTCTGTGACATCCGCCCCCGGCAAAAGGCGACAAAGTGTTCTTAATATATCACCGACTATGAGGCGCACCGTGCTAAACTTTGTGTCATTCCACCGTGGACCGCGGCCAAAGCCAAGGGCCGCCACCTCCACTCACGAGCCAGTCAAAAATCCCGCGGCATACTGCTCCAAAATTCGTTTGAGGGCAGTGCACAGACATGCCCACTGGAGCAACGTACCACACGGTTTTGACCCGGCTCACAATTCGATCCGGCTGCCCGTAGCTCTGACGTTGGGTGGGACAAAGTATGACAGCCGATTGTAAAGATTCGTGACAGCATCCGACTCACTTGAACGGATGGCAGGCACCTCTCAATGTTCCGCCTCTCCTCCTCAGGGTGCTCGCTCAGCTGCTCCGAGAGGTTTGCCCTCATCGCTCGTATGCCTCCTTGCTCGCCGGGCGCTGCAGTTCGGAAGAGAGAGCCGGTGGTCCCTCTCGAAATGCTTACTGGCGACCTGGACGAAGCGGAAAGCGGAGGTCATCTGACGATTATTTCTGCAAAGCCACCCAACTAAGGTAGAAACTTACATATACAGCACAACACTGCAAATTCGAACGAGCGATCGCCAGATTTTTTATCTTTTGCATCTCGCCTAGAATTGAATTGCTCTCATCAAATCTACTAGTGATGAAGAGGGCTTATTTCAGGCTCCAGGCTAAGCGGTGAAATTTCGTGGTCCTCAATATCCTTGTCACATAAAGCGTAAAAAGCGTCCCTGTCACGTTTGTCCTGTGTCGTGCAGTGTACAGTTGCCGACCGATTTTTTAGACTCGGAGGGGACCCCGAAATTGTCAGAATAATCAAGTGGTTTGAAAAATCGATTCCAACCAAATTATCAAATTTCTGCGTATATTCCGCTGCGCATTGGCCACTTTCCACTTGCTTGATGTCAAGTTTAAGTTCTCGTGCAACTTCCACCTTATATTGTTCACATAGCACTCGTTTGTTTATCTGTTTGATAGCGGTGCTGCCCTTTGTCAATGCCTTCGTTGGCACAAACAGCGAAGTTGTAGTTGGCACCATATGGCACTATTTGGAGACAAAGCTTAGTCCACCAAGCTTGCTTCAATACTAAGCCTATCGGCAAAAAACCCTCATGCTCCGAGACTACAAGAAAAGCAAACGGCCGCTCTCTCTCAGTCACACCCGAAAAACACGAACCACGAGAACAACTGGAAGAACCATAAGAATGGGCAGACAGCGGCCATGTTGGCTATAGCATGTGGAGGTCTCAAAGGGGTACGAGGCGTCCTGATAGGAGGCCGACCGCGAAACCACTACCCCGCAGCGGATCAGAGTCAACGCTGCGACGGGTTCGACTGCTGCCTGCACCCGCTAGCCGGGACTCACGAAGGGAGTACACGGACACAGCAGAATAGAGGGACATCCGGGGTTTATTGGCTCCGGTTAAATACAAAGATAAAAAGACTAGTAACAACAAGGGGGAGGGTGTCCTTACCTTGCCGCACTTTCCCGAGAGCCTGGACGGAGGTGGGGCAGCAGAGTGCGTGGCCGCACATCCGAACAGTTTCAAGTCCCGCAGAACCGTCCCTTCTCTGAGCGGCCAGAGGACACGCTCCCTCTCTCTTTCTCTCGCTGGCGGCTTCAGCCTCCTCCCCGGGAGGTGGACGAGTCCCGCCAGAGGAAAGTATGCGGACGGAGGAGTGGCGAGAGTAGGCAACCAAGATGGCTGCCTCTCCTTGCCACGATAAGGCACGCTCCCGGTCGGAAACCAGGTGGCTCCCGACGCCGCGACCGCGGCCCGAAGGCCGGATCAGGGAAAGGGAGCCAGAGGCTCCCACATTCCCCCTCCTTAAAACTGTTGGCACCCCTTTAGAGAAGAAAGGGTTGCAGGCTCTCATACCCCCAAAATATGCCACGGCCGTCGCGGCCGCAGCCGCCGATGGAGCCCCGAGAGGACCCGCCGGTCCAGTCCCTCCGTGAACCCGGTGCTGGTGGGCCCCATGACCGCCGCAGCCGACCGACGGGTGGCGGCGACCCGGGCAGGCCCCGTCTCGTCGCGCACCTCGCAAGGCAGCCCCGACAAGAGCCGCTCGTCCTGGCGGCCCGCGGACCCGGTCCCGGTGGCCCCCATAGCCACCGCAGTCAACCGACGGGTGGTGTTGGCCCGGGCAGGTCCCGAATTGCCGCTGCGGCCCGCGGCCGGAAAAACGTCTTCGCCTCGCGGCCCCCTCGGTCCCCGCTCGGGACAGTACGCCTCCCGGGAAGGGCCGCTCTCGGAGGCTCGGGGCTGGGCGCCGGGCTGCTGGTTGCTCATTTTGCAACGGACAAACTGAAAACACAGTGGGTCCTCCGTTGTCTCCTGTGCTCGATAGCCCGGGCACCCCACCTCCTCTCCCCCGCAAAGGTCGTGGCCGTAACAGTTCTGGTCCACTTCCTCTCTTTTCCCCAATCTCCCCGCAATACGTTGGGGGGGGGGGGGGAGGAACCGACTTTGGAGGCGGACATCGGGGCATCTTCCTGCGCCTTGCGCAGAAAGGACTATCCCCTCTGTCCCCCTTCTTCCTCCCGCGTGGTGAAAGAGGGGCGCGAAACCTCGCGAGCGGCGAAGAAACAGACATAGAGAAGCCGGTGGGGCATCCTCTGGCTGATTTTCGCAACTTGCCCGCAGGCGCTTCCTCCCGGCCCGTGGATATGGGAAACCGGGTGGGCCGCGCCTCTGTTCTCGGTCGAAAACGCTGTCAACAAAGGAAAAGCAATCGCTTTCCGAGAACGTGGTTCGCCGTCGGATCCCCAGTGCCAATAGCTGGCCTCAGACAGTGTGCGTACATTAACCGACCCAACCGCAGAGCGGAAGGGTCCTCGGGAGGCAGGCCACGCGGTGCCACTAACAGAATTAAATGGCACCCTGCGTACGCAAACTGAAGTCGTCGGGAACTGATTTGACGATCTCCGTTTGCAACCAGGGGTCGCGTGGAGACCGGCATTTCGTCGTCCCTAATTGCGACGGCTTCGCAGTGGATAGCGGGGAGGCGGACAAAGGCCGCTGGCCCCGCTTCGCCGCGAGCGTGTCTGATGCCGCGAGCGTGTCTGCTGCCGCGAGGAACAGGTGTCCTCGGTCGGCTCCCCCTCCCTGCTGGTGTAGGGTTTGAGGTCGCAGACATGTACCGGTCCCCCAACGTCTCTGCATTGCAGGTCCGTTAGTTTATAGACGAGGCGGGAGCATGTCTCTTTGACTCGGTACGGGCCCGACCATTTTGGCGCTAACGCTGCTGAGAAGGCCTTGCTTGCATCGCTAAGCACGTGCGCGCGCCTCAGCACGAGGTCGCCCACCTGATAGCGGACGTCTCGATGCGTGCGGTCGTACTGGGCCTTCTGGCTAGCTCTTGCCGCTTCCAGATTTCGGTGGGCTTTAGAAAAGACCTCCGTTATCCGCGACTGGAGCTGCCGTGCGTAATCAGCATAGGCTGGCCGCGCGTCGTTCACCCCATCACTCGCCGCCAACACGCGGTCCATGGGATTCGGGAGCTCTCGCCCGAAGGTAAGCATGGCAGGGGTAAAACCCGTCGATCGGTTGACCGTGGATCGCAGAGCAAACCCAATCTCAGGGAGATAGGTGTCCCAATCTTTGTGTCGCTCCGCATAAGCCGCGAGCATTGGCTTGAGGTTGCGGTTGACACGCTCGGTCACATTCGACTGGGGGTGGTACGTCGTGGTCCTATTGTGCTTAATGCCAAGGGCTGCACAGGTGTCCACGAATACCTTCGCCGTGAAGACGCTGGCGTTGTCAGTTATCAAAGCCTGAGGATACCCGAAGCGCGAGAACACCTCCAGTAGCTTATCTAGGATCACTCGAGCCGTCAGCGTTCGGAGAGGAAATAGTTCCACCCATTTGCTGAAGTGGTCCGTGACAACCAACAGATACTGATGACCCCTCGGGCTCCTTGGAAAGGGGCCGACGATGTCGCAAGCCGCAAGAGACCAGGGTTGCTGGCTTTTGATGGGCTGCAACAAGCCGGGGGTTTGCCGCCTCGTGGCTTGAGGCTTTGGCACAGGTGGCAGGAGCGCGCGTATCTGAGTACGTCCCTCTTCATGTTCGGCCAGGTAGCAGAGTGGCACAACTTTCGGTAAGTCTTAGGGCCACTCGAGTGCCCGGCCAAGGGGTGTCGTGATAGAAGCGCAACAGGGCGCCTCTCAGCCCGCGGGGTACCACCACCTTGAACGGATCAGATGTCTCGTTCTCACATGGGATGTACCGCAAAAGAAGCCCGTCAGCATCAAGCAGGAACGAATCCAACGCGCCAACCACACCACCAGTGGCTTTCCGGCGCTCGGCGTTTTCAGCAGTACCAGCTGATCGCCCGGCGGCCGCGCCGCCCGACTCCGATGAGTCCGACTCCTTCATGAGTCCGTCGATAACTTCTCGACAATACGGATCGTTCTGCTGTGCTTCTCGGAGCTCTTGTTTGCCAAAGGGGATCCCCACGCCGCCTATAGGGTCGACGAGGTTCACGGTCGCGTCTGCGGAACACGGGGGGCCGGTGTTCCGTTGGACGGGGCTGTACGTGGCTCGGACGCAATCACACTCTTGGTTTGGGTTTCTGACTCGGAAGGGCTCGCGCACGCGACGGGGGCCCGAGACAAAGCGTCGGCCACCACGTTCGTGCTCCCTTTCCGGTAGCGCACCACATAATCGTAGCGCTGTAACGTCAGCGCCCACCGCGCCAGGCGACCTGCAGGCTCTCGAAGGCGCGTTAGCCACCTTAGAGCGGCATGGTCGGTCTCAATGACGAAGGTAGTCCCGTCAACAAACATGTCGAACTTACGGAGAGCAAACACCATGGCTAGGCACTCTCGTTCGGTCACGCTGTATCGGGTTTCGGCGGGCGTCAACGATCGGCTGGCGAACGCAACCGGTCGAAGCGCGCCTTCGTGCTCTTGGAGCAAAACCGCACCGAGGCCCCGGTCGCTCGCGTCAGTTTGGATCACGAACGATCGGTTCAGGTCGGGCAGTTTCAGGTTGGCAGTGGCCACTAGAGCATCGGCGAGGCTACCAAAAGCGGCCTGCTGCTCAGGGCCCCAGTCCCACTTCGCAGACTTCCTCAATAGACGGGTTAAGGGAGCCTGGAGAGCCGCGCATCCCGGGATAAACTGACGATAGAAGTTTATCATCCCGAGATAGCGGCGCAGAGAGCTGACGTCCGTCGGCGCCGGGTACTCCAGGAGTGCCTGGAGTTTTTCCGGGCAGGGCGAGACGTGGCCCCTGTCGATCGTGAACCCCAACAAAGAAATGCGGGTCTCCGCGACTTGGGCCTTCTTCGGATTTAGAGTGATTCCGGCAGCTCTCAGTCTCTCAAGAACATCCTCCAAATGACGCATGTGGTCTTCGAAGGTGTCCGAGTACACGACGATGTCGTCGAGGTACGCCATGGCATATGACCATCTCGCTTCCCCGAGGACACGGTCCATCAGTCGCTGGAATGTCATGGGCGCTCCCGTAAGCCCGAACGGCATGCGCGTGAACTCAAAAAGTCCACGGTGACAGACAAATGCTGTCTTGGCCGCGTCGTCGGGTTCGACTCGTACCTGTAAGTAGCCTCTACTGGCGTCGAGAGTTGTAAAGTACTTCGCTCCGCCGAGGTTCGATATGATAGAGTCGATGCTTTGGAACGGGTAAGCGTCCTTGCGAGTGACTTCGTTCAGTTTGCGGTAGTCCACGCAGAGGCGGGATGTGCCGTCTTTCTTTGGGACGAGAACGACCGGAAAGCCCCATGGGCTCTCTGAACGCCGGACAACGCCGGTGTCGATCAACTCATCCAGGGCGGCGTCAATGGCCTTCCTCTTAGCCAAACTGACCGGACGAGGATTACATCGCCAGGGGCGAGCATCTCCTGTGTCGATCCGATGCCGCACTGAGTCAGCGCAGCCGGGTCGGTCCGTGAACATCGTGTCATAAGAATATAACAACGACGAGAGGCGCGCCCTATCGAGTCCCGTAATACCGCACGTGGGTGTCAACAGTGGGTGGGGGGCACGGTTCCCCGCTCCGGCGGCGGGAGCCGACTTGGGAGCGGGGGGTGCACAGCCGCGCAGCCCGCAACCGGTTTCGGGGAGAGAGCGTCTCCCTCGCGACTCGAGTTGCTCGCTGCGCTCGTCGGGACGGGGGCCGTGGAGGCAGCCGGGGATTCGCAAAAGGGTTTCACCGGTCCAAAGGGCCCCTCACGGTAACCTCCGTTAGCGACGTCGATCACTATCCCCGTTCGAGCGAGAAAGTCTCGCCCTAAAATGACCGGTACAGAGAGATGATGATGATTGGAGGCTTTATGGCGCAAAATGCTACTGAGGCCAAAGTGCGCCAAACTAGGTTGTTCATTCACATTCTAGATAAAATGGGACGTTGCTCGTCATTATCATGGGCATTAAAGCTGGTGTAAAAAGCCAGTGCTAGAAATAAAACTGAGCACTCGTTCAAATGGGATAAGAGGGTGATCTCCTAGTAAAAGAGCAGGGTGAAAAGGTATACGATATCTAAACAATTCAGGAAAATGATGCCGTCGTTTTTCATCAAGACCTGAACAAATCCATAGAATGTGTAGGATGGAAACCTCATCCCCGCAGTGTATACACAGGGGTGGGTCTTCTCCACAGAGGAGATATTTGTGGGTTATATAGGAATGGCCTATGCGAAGGCGACATAACAAGACCTCATGAAATCGATTCTTTAAAGAGGCACTCTCCCACAGTCCAAGAATGGGCTTGGTGAAGTGAAGCTTATTGTCGGATTCTTTGTCCCATTCTGTCTGCCATCTCTGGAAAATTGATGCCCTCACGACCGGTTTGATATCCTGGTAAGGTAACGAGGCTGCTGACTGCCGACGGTTCCTGGAGGAAGAAGCCATCCTATCAGCTTTTTCGTTACCCAGTATACCTACATGACTTGGAACCCAGCAAAGTATAATATGATGTCCGTTCTGCAATGCACGATTAATTTTTGTACGCACAAGCTGTACAAGCATATTTTTGGTGTCTTTGAGGGAACTAATTGCAGTGATCACACTTTGAGAGTCCACATATATAATCGACCTTGCATTTCTCTTCAGTCTAATATGGTCAGTTGCTAACAACACTGCATGCAGTTCTGCTGTAAAGATACTGGCGATCGAATTAAGGCGCTTAGTTCTAGAAAAGTTCTCAGAATACACGGCACATCCAGTGAAGGATTGAGCTTTAGCACCATCAGTATAATACTGACAATAATCAGCATACTTTGTCTGCAACTCTTGAAAATCTTGCAGTATAACCACTGAAGTAACACAGTGCTTATTATATTTCGTAAGCGACCAATCGCAACAAACCGGCAGTCTCTCCCAAGGAGCAATACAGTCGACTGGTGAGAGTAGGGACATTCCATCGGGAGAAATCTGAAGAGATGTATAATATTCTGCAAGGCGGAGGCTTAATGGACGTACAATGCTGGGCTTGTTTTCGAAAAGGCGAAAGAACCTTGAACGTTTTATGGAATCATATGTTGGATGGTGAGGGTTAGCTAATATTTTGTAGGCATATGTCATACTTAGATATTGGCGTCTTTTATCCAACGACAACTCGTTGGACTCTGCGTACAAACTCAGAATGGGGGATGTACGGAAAGCACCCGTGGCGAGGCGTAATCCAAGATGGTGCACTGGATCCAACATTTTCAGAGCCGATGGTCGCGCTGATCCATACACTATAGCACCATAATCAAGACGGGATCGCACAAGGGAATTGTATAGGCGCAGCAGACATCTCCTATCTGATCCCCAAGTCTTCTTAGCCAAGACTTTTAAGAGGTTCATACTTTTAAGGCATTTTTCCTTAAGACACTTCAAGTGGGAAATAAAAGTAAGCTTCCTGTCAAAGATCACACCCAGAAACCTGTGCTCATTTTTAACAGGCAACCGCATGGCTTTCAGTTCGAGGTCTGGATTCAAAGGTAGCCCACGGCGCAAGGAGAACGGCACACAAACCGTTTTATCTGGAGAAAATCTAAATCCATTTTCGTCTGCCCAACTACCAAGTTTCTTTAGAGCCAACTGAAGCTGGCGTTCACAGGTGAAACTGTTACAGGAGGAACATGAGATTTGAAGATCGTCTACGTAAAGTGAGTATGAGATGGAAGACGGGAAAATTCTGGCAACGGAATTTATCTTGACTGCAAACAAAGTGACACTGAGGATGCCCCCTTGAGGAACTCCGTTTTCTTGAACAAATGGATCTGACAAAGTAGAGCCCAGTCGAACCTGGAACGTCCTATCCGTTAAAAAGTCTCCTATACACTTCAGCATTCGGCCCCGAATACCGTAGCTGTAAAGGTCTTTAAGTATTCCAAACCTCCATGTGGTATCGTATGCTTTTTCTAGGTCAAAGAAAACGGAGACACAGTGTTGTTTATGCACGAAAGCTTCACGGATTATTGTTTCCAGGCGGACTAAGTGATCCACAGCAGATCGTCCGCGACGAAAGCCACACTGGTTATTTGCAAAGAGGTTCTCTTTTTCTAAAAGGTACATTAACCGTCTGTTAATTAGTCTCTCATATGTTTTTCCCAGGCAGCTAGTGAGTGCAATGGGTCGGTAATTGGAAGGGAGCGTGGCGTCTTTGCCATGTTTAAGGAGCGGTATGATGTGAGCCCGCTTCCATGCCTGGGGGAAGCATGCTTTCTCCCACAGAGAGTTGAAAAAAAGAAGGAGTGTTCTAAGCGAGTCACGTGACAACTTTCGAAGCATAACATAGTGCAATGTGTCTGGCCCCGGTGCAGACATCTTTTTTACCTCAAGAGCTTGTTCTAGCTCGCACATTGTAAAGGGCCCATTATATGGCTGCGAGTTAGACCCCCCATAGAAATAGAGCAACTCTCTGCGCGAGATTTAAACTGTTTAAATTCAGCACTATAATTATCAGAGCTAGATACACTATGAAAATGCTTCGCAAGAACATTGGCAACATCTTTGACTGACCCCAAAGGCAGATTAAATACTGGAATTGTAAAGGCCCGATAGTCACCTTTAATTTTGCGTACACGATCCCATACCTCTTTAGCCGTAACAAAACTACTTATAGAAGAGAGATATTTCATCCAGGATTTCTTTTTTGCCTGCTTTCTTGTCCAGCGGGCTTGCGCTTTTCGTCTCTTAAATTCAATTTTGTTGTCCACGGTAGGGTACCTACGAAAGACATCCCAGGCTCGATTTTGTCTTGTAAGTGTGGTTGAACAGTCCTTGTTCCACCATGGCTTGCACTTTTTTGGCAAATTACCGGAGGTACGTGGGATAGAGTGCTCAGCTGCATTGACTATCTGTTGAGTAACATATGTTGTAGCCTCATCAGGGGACAGAGTGGCCAATAGTGAAGCATCGAGTGTAGCAGCTAGGCTAAAACGTTCCCAGTCCGCCTTGTCAAGTTTCCACCTAGGCATACGCTTTTGTAGTGTGGGGAGATCGACCACACTCTCTAAAACAACTGGAAAGTGGTCGCTGCCAAATGGATTATGTAAAACCTTCCAAGAAAAGCAAGGAAGCAATGATGGTGATAAAATAGATAAATCAATGCAGGTGAAAGAGTTGTGCGCAGCACTAAAAAAGGTTGGGGCTTTGTTATTTAAAAGACATATATTTGAAGATAATAAAAACCGTTCAATGACTTTTCCGCGGGAATCAACTCGTGCACTGCCCCACATGGTGTGATGAGCATTAAAATCACCTAAGATTAAAAAAGGTTGTGGAAGTTGGGTTAAAAGCTTCTGAAGGTCATGAATGTGTACGGGGGTGTGTGGTGGAAGGTACAGTGAAACAACAGTAATGAGGCGGTCCGTAAGAACTCGTGCTGCCACAGCCTCGAGGGGCGTGTCAAGGGGGACCTGGGCACATGCCACTCCACTCTGCACAACAATGGCAACACCACCGGATGAATGAGAAGATGGGCGGTCTTTCCGGAAGAGGTGATAGTTTCGTAAAACTTGTGTATGTGTAGATGTTAAATAGGTCTCCTGTAATGCTAGAGCTATTGGGCGTAGCTCATTAAGTAAAAAGTGAACATCATCTATGTTGTGAAGGAGACCCCGACAGTTCCACTGCATGAAACTAAAACGACTCATCACATGTTAATTAAATTATTGTTAATAATGTGGTGTTCATAGCTGTGAGTGGACACAAGCTATGTTACACTCGTTGGGGCAGTGACACGAGGAGGTTTTTTCTTTTGGTCCCCCTTTTCGGGGGTATGTTTTGTACCTCCCTTGGCGGGTGGAGGTGGTTCTGTCGGATCGGCAGATACCTCCATGGCCTCCTCCTCCCGCTGTGAAGTGGAAGGAGTAGGCCCCTCACTGCTCTGGGAGGGAGTGGTGTCAAGCACCACTCGGGGCTTAGGGCCAGGACGATGGGGAACCGTCTTGGCACGTGGGACTTTGGGCGGGCCCGCTGGGGTCTGAGAACCCACAGAGGCCTCGCTGGTGGTTGGGGGCTGGGTGAGCACTCCAAGTCACGAAGACTGTACTGAGTGCCCACCGTTGCCTTTAGTGGCGGCGCTGCCCCCTGGCAGCCGCCTCGGCATAGGTGCCTCCTTGGAGGAAGGAAAATCGCTTCCTTGCCTCAGGGTAGGTGAGGTTTTCTTTAATCTTCAGCGTTAAGATTTTCTTTTCCTCCTGGAACTTTGGGCAGGCTCGGGAGTAGGTGGGATGGGCACCAGAGCAGTTGACACACTTGAGAAGTGTACCCTCGCATGTGTCAGCTGGGTGGTCTGTAGCTCCGCACTTTGCACAAGTCGTTTTCCCACGACAGGTAACAGAGCTGTGACCGAATCGTTGGCATTTGAAACATCGTCTCGGGTTTGGTATGTAGGGGCGCACCTTGCAGTGAAGATAGCCTGCCTTGATGTTCTCGGGCAGCACGGTGGAAGCAAAAGTGAGGACTAAGTGCTTCGATGGTCTCTCCTGTCCATCTCTGCGTATGGAGATGCGTCGCACGGCGACTACACCCTGCCCGGAAAGGCCCTCCAAGATCTCCTCTTCGCTAGACTCCAGCAGGTCGTCCTCTGAGATGACGCCCTGGCAGCTGTTCAAGGTGCGATGAGGGGAGACAGATACTTTGTAGTCCGAGATCTTGTTTAAGTCTAAAAGAACAACACTTTGCACTCCGTTTTCCACCTCAACGAGCAAGTCGCCAGATGCTAGTTTCTTTGCTTTAAAGTTTTTACCGATTAGGTTTTCTAAAGTCTTTGAAATTAGAAAAGGTGAAAGTTTGGCAAGTGGTTTTCCATTTTCTGAGTGCATTACCAGAAAGCGGCTGAAGCTATTCTGGGCTGCGGCTGATGTGTCTTTGGTGAATACTTCGGTCCGGACCCTTTTCAGGGTCCGATCAGGAGAGGTTTTTTGTTTGGAACCCATATGAAGGGCAGAAACTTCGGCGTCCGTAGCGCACCACCCACCGCGGAGTCCAACAAGGGGATAGGTAACATCTCATAACAGGTATGGCTTGTCTGAGTATGTTACTCTATCAGTGCTACTAGGATGCTATAACCAAGTGTGGGTCAAGAGAGAGTTCTGTCGCCACCCAAGGTTAGCCCTTGCCGCCAAAGAAGGTGAAAACGAAGAATAGGAGAAGGAAGGAAAGAGAAGGAAAAGAGGGGATAGTAGAAGAAATGGCGACTGACTGAATCATCCTGGTCGGGCCAAGCCAGGACACCCGTCTACGGGAAGCGGGGGCCGAAGTGGTGTATTGCCTCACCCGGGGGGCCCCGAAGGGTCCAAACCTACCCCGGGCTCGGCTCAACCACCAGGATGCCCTTTTCCCCGGACACGGGAAAGCCACGCACAGCCAGACGTGGGCGGGCGAACCCGCATGGCTCGGGGTCCGTGGAGACGCCACTCTCCAAACACCTGCTTTCACAGGTGCCCCTGCGGGGACTGGTACAGAGAGGTCGGGGAGGTGAATGAAACGGTGGCGCCTCACTCTGTGGTCCCATCGCATGACTAACCTCACGGCACCGCTCGATTGGGCAGTGCCGCCAGCGGCCAGCCGGAAGGGACGTGTTGCATTCTCTTAACTGCACAGAGTGCGTCTGCAAGTGTGCAAATACTTCCTCGCCAAATAACGATGCGCTGGCCCCGGAATCGAGGAGAACCGCAAACGTTCGACCAGCGATTGTGAGGGCCAAGAACGGAGCAGGCGCATCGGGTGAAAAATCAAGCCGATACGCGGACGGAGCGAGGGCGATCATGGGTGCCCCCGCGTTCCGCCGAGCCGCCGGCCTCGTCAGCGGCGGCCGGCTCCGTTTCCCGAGGCGTTGGGAGGCGCTGTCCGCAGGTCAGTACATTCTCGGGCGAAATGGCCGAGATTACCACAGTGGAAACACCGTGCGTCCGAACCACGGGGTGGGTTCCGTCGCACGTTCCTCGGCGGGGTGGGGCGCTCACTGGGAGCATCTTGGTGCTCAACCTGCGCCCCCTGCGCTGCCTCGTGTCCGACGGGCGGTCCCGATTGCGCTGGGCCGCATGCGCCTCTGTGGAGCCTCGTCGCAAGCCAAAGGTGTAGGGGTCCAGGGCACGATCGGAAATGTCTCTCGTGTCCCTTCCCCGCGTGTCGGCATATGCCGCATACGCCTCAGGGCGGCGAGTCCGAGACCCGAAGTCTCCGTTCCACGCGCAGCGCGGCTCTAGGGACTCCGACGGGTGGGGCGGAGGCCTGTAGGCGCGCGAGGCGAGGATATCGCCTTGTAGGCGGCGAGCTTCAACGGCAAGATCGTCCAGGGAGCTGAACCGACTGCCGCGCAGATAGGCGGCGAACGTTGGATGCGCCTGCCTAATCACTCGCTCGACTCGCTCCGAGTTCGGGGCCGCAGGGTCAGCTATCAGAAACAGCTCCTGCATTGCTCGGACGTACTCGAGGAGCGATTCGTCCGGATGCTGAGTCCGTCGCTCCAACTCTCGTCGCATCCTCCGCTCATAGTCTGCGGGGAGGAATTCCTGTCGAAAAGACAGTCGGAACTCCTGGAGAGTGAGCGCGTGTTGCCCGGCCAGGCGAAACCAGCGGGCTGCCTGGTCGGTCAGGGCAACGGGCAGAATGCGACCCAGTATCTCTTGATCGGACATCCCCATTGCCTGCTGATAGTGTAGCAGGTCCTCAAGGAAGTCCGTGGCGCTGATGGAGTCACCATAGCCCTTATACTTGGGGATAGGGATCCGTACGGGCGATCGCATGCCTCTCGGGCCTGGCAAGATCGCCTGCATCGCGCCGGACAGGCTCTCAATGATTCGTGTCGCCTCCTGCAACAGCGCGTCATGAGAGCCCGCGGGATCGTTGCCCGAGCGGGTCGCTACGGGCGCCCGCCGTGATGGGGAAAGGTCTGGTAAAGGTGAGACTCCCGAGAGGCCATTCGGCAAACTATCACCTCCAAGTGGAGGGATGCTGTGCCTCGGCGGGTCTTGTCGGACGTCGGACGGCAACTCAATGAGGTCGCCGGCGGCGTTCGCTCCGATGGAAGCAGCGACGGTCGTCAGCTGCGTCGCGGATGCTGCTCTCGCAAAGGGGAGGCCCGCGTAGCGTCATCGTGCGGAGACATCGGCCCGTTGGGACACCGAGTCGCGCGGATGAAGAGACGGAGCGCTATAACCACTGGGTGGTCCGCTCACGTCGCCAACGGCGTTCCCTTCCAGGGTGGAAGGAGCGCCGGGCGTTGGCCGCGCCTGGCCGGGGTCTCTAAAAGGAGACGGGGTCAGGGGGTCCTCAGCCAAGGTGCGTACTTCACGGGAGAGTCCGCTGGCCAAGGTCGGCGCAAACCAGCGGCCGCCGACAGAGCCGGTGGCCGGGTAGCCGACGGGTGGGAGTGGGGCGGCCAGGGGCTGCCCTCCCGTAGCCACGTCCGCCAACGTGATCAAAGCTCCGAAATCGGGCTGATCCGCGGACATGGCTCAAGAAACCCTAACAGCGGGGCAACCACAAAGTCTACGCTAAACCACGACAACGATAGATGCCGTGGCCCCACGTTGGGCGCCAGAATGTGGAGGTCTCAAAGGGGTACGAGGCGTCCGGATAGGAGGCCGACCGCGAAACCACCACCCCGCAGCGGATCAGAGTCACCGCTACGACGGGTTTGACTGCTGGCTGCACCCGCTAGCCGGGACTCACGAAGGGAGTACACGGACACGCAGAATAGAGGGACACCCAGGGGTTTATTGGTTCCGGTTAAATACAAACAGAATAAGACTAGTAACGGCAAGGGGGAGGGTGTCCTTACCTTGCCGCACTTTCCCGAGAGCCTGGACGGAGGTGGGGCAGCAGAGTCGCGTGGCCGCACGTCCGAACAGTTTCAAGTCCCGCAGAACAGTCCCGTCTCCGAGCGGCCAGAGGACACGCTCCCTCTCTCTTCCCTCGCTGGCGGCTCCAGCCTCCTCCCCGGAAGGTGGGCGAGCCCGCCAGAGGAAGTTCCCTACGTCCCCCCAACGGGGAGGACGCGGACGGAGGAGTGGCGAGAGTAGGCAACCAAGATGGCTGCCTCTCCTTGCCACGAGCAAGGTAACGCTCCGGTCGGAAGCCAGGTGGCTCTCGACGCCGCACCTGCGGCCGAGAGCCGAATCAGGGAGAAAGCCAGAGGTTCCCCTGGCGGAACCGGAAAATCCAACTATAGCCTCAACCCCAGCTTGTTTATTAGCGTGACATGGTATCGAGGCTAGAGGGCAAGCCCAAAACAACCAAAATAGCAGCGACTAAAACTTGCGGTGGCTGTTTTGTGGCTGTAAACTGGGGAAATCGCAAGGCAAAAATCATATTAAAAATATCGAGCAACAAGCTTTATGGCATCCAAAATTTCAGTCAATGTTATACATTGACTCTATGGGGTGAATGACGGGATTTAAGATGCAGAAAACGTCCGAATAATCAAACGCGCCCGAAATATCGGGCGTCCGGAAAATCGGTCGGCGACTGTATGTTTCTTTAGGTACCTCAGGTGCAATTTCCGGTAACCCGTGAACTCATGAGAAACATCTTTTCAGCAGGTAATTTTCAGCTACTTCCAGCAAAACGAGAAGGGGTTAGTCTCCGCACAAGATGGCTTGGCACTCTAAAAAGCGGAACCGTGTCAGGAACACCGGAGGTCTCTATTTGTGTGAGGGTACACTTCAAAAGCAGCAGCATCTAGATCAGGGGTTCACAAACTTCATTATCTTGAGGAATGGCTGACCCCTGTGGCCTCATTACATCTAAGCTGAACAAAAGGCCCACAGACTTTTGTTAATAATCGCGCACATTAGGGTGTGTTTGGCTCGCCAATCGTGAATTGGTGCATGGCTCAGCCATGCTGAATATGTGCTTTATCCGAGAAAACAGTTTACTTGAGGTAGGGACGACTGAAAGAACTTCCTCCCCAGCTTCGAGCACGTTAATGTTTTATCTACATAAAGTAAATTCGGGGATTTACACTTCAAACCAACGAAGAACACCCTGGCAAGTTAACACCAGCGGACAGCCGAGTATTAATTCACACCCCGTGGAGATCGATGTACAACTGAAATCTCGGCTACATGGCAATTTGCACAATGCGTCTGCGTCAGAGTGGTGAAATCCTATGATTTCCTGTCGTTCTGCTTTTCTTTCCTCGGGAAGTGGATAAAACAATGCCTCCCCTCAAAACAAAGAAAAAAGAAACGAAGAAAGAGAAAGTAGTAAGAGAGAGGAAAAGAAGGCTGTGCAGCAAGTCTCGACAGTGAGCGCACCGCCATCGGGCGACCACTGCGATACACATAGACCATCGCATCGACTTCGCGAACCACAGCACGCAGTTGGCGTGACCCAGAGAGACCAAAGAATGCTTTTCTTAGCCACGCAAGGGAAATCCAACACACGCCAGGATACTTAAACATGCGCCCGGAGAACTTCCCCTCTGTGAACGCACATGGCCTCCCGTGCCATAACGAAAAAGCATGAAGAGATTGAGGTCTACATTAAAAAAGATGTATTTGTATTTTTTATTGATATTTTTAATTTTGAAGACGACGAGGTTAGGAGCCGCTGTTGCACCACATGTTTTCAGTCACACACACTGAAGAGAAAAAAAGTACACCATCTTCCCGAGGGGGAACCATGGGGTGATGCGGAGCATCGCGTTGGTTCCGAGGAAAGAGTCAGTTGCGTGCTGACGTCGAGAGATGGCGCCACAGAAACTTGGAACGCTCGCCGCTCGCCGTTTATTTTTTTGTCACACTTGAAGGAGAGGAGACTAGAGGAGGAGAGCGCTGCGCGGGCGCGCGCGGTGTGAGGAGAAGCGAACGCACGCGCAGTGCACGCAGCTGGTAGAGAGAGAGAGCGGAGAGAGTAACGCGCAGCTGTTGGAGAGAGGGAAGGAGGAGAGTTGCGCGTGCGTATTGTGAGTGCGGACTACGACGCCGACGCCAACGCCGCGGGACATAGACCCGAGCAAGAGATGCTCCGCATCTAAAAAAAAAAAACTTAATTTCGGATGAAAGATTGCTTTTTAATCCTCTGCCCAGGTCCGAGCTCTCGGCTCCTTAGAACGTGCTACAGTAGCGATTTTTCTTTTCTGGTGTCCTTTTTTTTATTCTCTCTAGAATCGTTTGCCGTCGACATTGGGTACCGTGCACACCGCAATTAAAGAGATGGGTGCCTCCAGTACAGTGGCTGGAATGCATCTCTAGATGGTGTGTTTAGCGCCATATTTCGTCCATGCAATGAAAGTGGCCCCAAAGTAGGCAACAAAAAATGTCACAAAAGCCGGAGTGTCATACTGCCACGCGTGCCGCTGAGCGAGCGCGTACGTGACCGAATGGTTACCGTGCTTGGCTGTCTCACGGAAGATCTGGGTTTGATTCCAGGCAGGGGAATGTTCTTTTATTTATTCTTTCTACTTGGCCTTCTCGCAAATTCGAGAACTTTCTTGTCTGATCGAGTTACGAATGCTCTGCACGCCGAACATTCTGGGCCGAATGTTCCAGAGACCCAAGCGGCTACAAAAGGTACTCCGCATGGAAAGCCGGAGTCTTTCTCGCCCCAGCGCTCAATCCTGCTGTTACGCCGATTTTGACGCCCGCCACGCTCCGTTACCTTCCGTTTCCTTTTTGTCCTGGGCACAAGTTCGCCCCATTAACGTTTTAGTTTCCTCAGTTATTCTTTGTTCTCGTCACTTCGTCATTCGCAACAATACTGTCGAATGTCGCAATTCTAACAGCTAAGAGAGGAAGTGGGTTCTCAAAATATATTTTTAGGGGCGAAGCTCCTTAGGGGCCAGCCATGTCCGTCCGTCCCTCTGTCCGTCTGGCGTCCGGTGCTCGTGCTCCTGCTCGTAAGCTCACGTGCTCGTGTAAAGCAAAAAAAAAAAAAAATGAAAAAAAAAAGATAAGAAAAAAAGATTTAAAAAAAAATTATGTTTGCGCAGTCGACAGGATTTGAACCTGTGCGGGGAGACCCCAATGGATTTCTAGTCCATCGCCTTAACCACTCGGCCACGACTGCGGGACGAGTAGGGGGCTCTGAGATGTGGTAGTAACTCAAGAGCTGGGGTTTCTGTCATGGATGAAACGTTGCATGTAGCCGCTCAACGTCTATACAGGAGAGGGCGCTGCGGTCAAGATGCGTATATAATCGCGTTAAACTTTGCATGCATTGGCTCAACGTTTATAGACAAGAGGGCGCTGCGGTGAAATGCTCAAATGCGTATATAACCACGTTCCATACCACACATTCTCTTTCTGACATGGATGAAAACGAACAAACAGGCTCGGCTAGCTGCGGCTCAGCGTCTACGCAGACAAGCACCACCAGAGCTTCGCCCCAATCAACATCAATCACCATGTGGAGATGCGGTCAATTTTTGTTTAGAGGTCTATCTCAGTGATTCTTAGCACAGGCATGCAGTTTACTATGCTGATTTCATAACTGCAATCAGATTTCAGATATCTCTTCTTTGTCAAAGGTTATCAACAAAATAAAATATTAATTAGCTAATTTAAGGATGGGTTTTAAAAACCTTTATACAGGGTGGAAGCGGGCTAGAGCTTTTTGTAGCAGGGCTGGGAGCAGCAAAGTCCCACTTTGGAGCAGTTTTGGAGCAGTAAAAGGCTCGCTTTAGAGCAGCTCGGGAGCAGCAAAAGTAAGTTTTGTAGCCGTAGAAGTAGGTTTTGGAGCAGGTCACGGAGGTCAAACAGGTGTCTAAAAGTGATTTGTTGTTACTAAATGTGAAAATGTAGCAAATATATATGCATGCACATCCCAGAATAATTTTCAAGCAACATACATACATACCTTTCTATTTCTAGTGCATTGAAATATGGAATATTGGCAATTTATGCAAAGGAAAGGCTTTGAGAACCATTCCGGCAGCAGGCAGAGTCATGATAGACTTTATATGGGGAGGCCCTGACAATAAAAGCACAACTTGAGCCACGCCAGTACAAAACCGTCTATTTAATAGACCAATTGTAAACATGTATCCAGAAAACTAAACCACTGCAAGGTGTCAGATAAACTACCTTCGCTGACTACAGTTTTTGTTTAATAAAGAATACACATGTTCAATCACTGCTTAAAAAGCCCTATATCAAGTTTAGTAACAAAATACAAGGCTACTCGACATTTGACAAAAATTCAGATGCAAAATAAAATGTGCATTTTATATCTTTAGAATACCACAGTCACTCGTACATATGCAGCTTTAAGCATCGACTAGAAGAGCAACGCAACCTTATGTACTCCATAAAATGTTGTGCATTGCGTGTCTCCATAAAAAAATTAAGGTACCACAACATGTTTCAAAATAAAGCAGTCCTTGCTGACCTGTTTTCATTAAATACAAATGTTCTTAATCCCTGTTCATAAAATACAGTAATCCCTACACCCAAGTTAACATACAAAGCTATATCTATATTACTTTAGATGGAAAAATATATTGTCTTAAAAATATCACAGCCACTAATAGAACGCATGTGCCTGTGCTCACGATTCTTCACGGCTAAGCGACCAAATATGGTACGCTACCAAATAACAGGTAAAACTAGTAAAGACCATTTATTTTTACTCATGTTGACGCATGTGCATGCGCTCGCAAAGAAAAACAAACGAAACTAACATAGCGCGTGTTTCTTAACTGCGTTCGCAAAGAAAAACAAACGTAACTAACATAGTACGTGTTTCTTAACGGCTAAGCGTCAAAATATGGTACGCTACCAAATAACAGGTAAAGCTAGTAAAGACCAATTACTTCTGCTCATGTTGATGGCCGAGGTAGCCCACCGGTGCCGAGACACCAACTCCCACGATCACGGCAAATCGGGACCACGGGCAACTGCATACGCGCTTCAACCGCGCCAACCAACTATGCCCGAAACCAAACCGATGTGTTCGTATATCAAGCTCTTTGTAGTCAAAATCGACATCTCACTCTCGATGAACTAAAATCGACGCCTCGCCCTGCGGTTACACGTGGTTCGGAGCCCCAGTCGAGTTGGTACGAGTCACCCGCACTGACGCCTAAACAAAAGTACACACCACATGGTGGCCAGTGGCCGACCGTTTTCCGCTAAATTTAGAAAAAAAAAAAAGCTGAAATTGGCGTTTTGGAGCAGGCTGGCGCAGGGAAGTGAATTGGCGCAGGGTGGCGCAATTGGCGCAGCGCTTCCACCCCTGCAAGAGAGCGTCGCTGGCGTCGAAGGCGGCGAAGCAGCAGGATCGAACGCTGAGGCGAAACTGCCCCGGCTTGCCAGGCGGAGCCCCTTTTGTGCACACGTGGGCTTCGGGAACATTCGGCGTGGAAGGTTCGGTTGATTGATTATTAAGTGTTTAATGGCGCAAAAGCAACAAAGACCATGCTGCGCCAAAGAAACGGTTAAAAAAGTCTATAGTAAAAGAAAGGAATTACTATGCACAAGATTTATAACAGGTTCAGGTAGCCCGTTTTTGTAAGAAAATCTAAAATGCAATGAAAGGGGACTAAAGGCTTATCTCCAGCAAGAAGGCTGGATGAAATGTAGAAATCCGGAAAGTGAAGGGAAACTTGTTCGACGTTCTTGATCAAAGCATTTGCAGTGCCAAAGAAGTGCAATATAGTAAGCAATTCACCACAATGCTCGCAGAGTGCCGTGTCGCTCCCCACAGAGAAGATGGCGATGGGTCACACGTGAAAGTCCAATTCTCAAACGACACAAACTTCATGGCGACGGTGTCTATGGTGCGTAACTCCTCATACCCCAAACGTGGTTTGACAACATGCAGCTAATTATCTATTTCTTTGTCCCAATCTAGCTGCCAGGCGTTGTGAATAGCTCTTTTGAGAACTGGTATAAAATCTTCTTGAGGCAGCCCAAGGAGCATTTCCAGAGCATGTGGAAGGTCTCGGTCCGTAGAACATTCTAACCTCGAATCAGCAAGACGGTTCTCGAATTTGCCAGAACGTCACAGTACAGTGTCAATAAAAATGTATGGCCGCGGCCAGGAATCGAACCCTGGCCTTCTGCGTGGAAGACAGACGCGATAACCGTTAGGCCACGGGCGCGCTGCCTATTTTGTCAGCTGCGCTCGCGGCATTATTCCCCCTTTAAAAAAGTGCATCGTCCCGATGCAGCACAAAACGAAAACAAAACAAAGAAATCCACAGCAAGGGGACAGCAGAATCGTGAGCCGCAGTTCACAGTTCACAGTTCACTCGTCGACGAGAGTGGAAAGTTCTATCGTTCGTAATACGGCTTCAGCCGGACGACGTGCACCACCTCAGGTCGCGGCTGACGTCTGGTTGATGGTCGTGTTCCGTCGGCGAAGAACTTCGTAGTTCAGATCTCCGAGGCGTCGGATGACCTTGTAAGGCCCGAAGTAGCGCTTGCAGCAGCTTCTCGCTGAGACCGCGACGACGAATCGGCGTCCACACCCACTGCTCGGTCTCCGGGCTGGAAGTGGACGGCGCGGCGACGAAGATTGTACCGGCGAGCGTCGACACGCTGTTGATCGTGGATTCGATTGCTGGGCTAGTTGGCGTGCTTCTTCTGCTCTCTGACTGACCGCCAGGGCATCGTCGCATCCGTCATCCACAGGCTCATGAGGCAGCATCGCGTCCAGCATGGTCGTCAATCGTTCTTCCATGCACCAGCTCGAATGGTGTCAACCCGGTGGTTTCTTGAGCTGCAGTGTTGTAGGCGAACGTGATGTAAGGCAATACCTCGTCCCATGTCTTGTGCTCTACGTCGACGTACATGGATATCATGTCGGCGATCGTCTTGTTGAGCCGCTCCGTAAGCCCGTTGGTCTGTGGATGGTAAGCGGTGGTCCGACGATGGCTGGTGTGACTGAGCCGAAGGATCTCTTGCGTGAGCTGGGCCAAGAACGATGATCCTCGGTCGGTTATCAAGCACTTCAGGGGCGCCATGTCGAAGGAGGATGGACTAAACGAAAAACTTGGCGACTTCTACCGCTGTTCCCGATGGCAGGGCTTTCGTCTCGGCGTATCGTGTAAGATAATCGGTCGCCACGATAATCCACCGGTTTCCTTGCGCTGATGTTGGGAACGGCCCAAGTAAATCCATTCTAACCTGCTGGAAGGGCGTAGTCCGGGCAGGTATCGGCTGCAGAAGTCCCGCTGGCTTCGTCAGAGGCTTTTACGTCGTTGGCACTCAAGGCAGGACTGTGTGTACAGATGGACGGTCTTCGGAGTCTCGGCCAGTAGTACTTGTCACGAATCCGGGCTGGCGTCCTGCTGTAGCCGAGGTGTCCAGCCGTCGGGCCGTCGTGACATGCTTGAAAGATTTCTTCGCGAAGGCCAGCGGGAACCACCAGCAGCCAGTCAGAGTTACTGGTTCCGAAGTTCTCTGGAAAAGCACGCCTCGCCGCAGAACGAAGCTTGACATGTCTCGGGCCAAGACTCGCGGAACTGAACTTCCTTGACCCTCGAGGTGGTCGATCACCGTGCGAAGTTCTGGGTCGTCTCGTTGGAGTGCTCTCATGTCGGTATCTGTAACTGCGCCGAGAAAACGGTCGTCACCGTCGTCGTCGGTGCTGTCGGAAGGAGGTTCGACTGGGGCCCTAGACAAACAGTCGGCGTCGTTATGCTTGCGGCCAGACTTATGTACAATAGTTACGTCGAATTCTTGCAGTCGGAGACTCAGCGAGCGAGGCGTCCTGACGGGTCCTTTAGGTTGGCGAGCCAACAGAGAGCGTGATGGTCCGTGACAACGAGGAAAGGAATCCCGTACAGATACGGGCGGAACTTGGTTAACGCCAAGACGACAGCAAGACATTCCTTGTCGGTCGTTGAGTAGTTTTGCTCTACCTTAGACAGTGCCCGGCTTGCGTAAGCGATCACCCCCTCTGCTCCATCTTGCCTTTGGATGAGTACCGCGCCGAGTCCAGCGTTGCTGATGTCAGTGTGAACTTCCGTTTCCGCTGATAGATCGAAGTGTCCGAGGATAGGGGGCGACTGGAGTCTTTCCTTCAGTTCATTGAACGCTTGTTCTTGCTCCTCTCCCCACTGGAAGTTCACGTCGTCCTTCGTCAGATGCGTGAGCGGGTGCAGAAATCTTGGCAAAATCGCGAACGAACCGCCTGTAGCAAGCGCACAGCCCAAGAAATCTTCGCACGGCTTTCTTGTCTGATGGCTTCGGAAATGCAGCGACAGCGGATGTCTTTGCCGGGTCAGGGCTTACACCCTCAGCGCTCACGACATGGCCCAGGAATTTGAGCTCGCCGTAAGCGAACTGACATTTTGACGGCTTGAGTGTCAGTCCAGCATTCTGGATAGCCTGTAGCGGCTCGCAGACGTCTCAGGTGCTCGTTGCAAGTCGCTTGCGAATACCACGACGTCGCCGAGGTAAACGAGACAGCTTTGCCATTTCAAGCCTGAGAGGACGGTATCCATTACGCGCTGGAAGGTCGCCGTGTGCTGTGCACAGTCCAAACGGCATCACTTTAAATTCGTACAGTCCATCCGGCGTGACAAAGGCATGTCTTCTCACGGTCCCGTTCGTCGACACTTGATCTGCCAGCACCCGCTCTTCAGGTCCATCGACGGAAAGTATCGGGCGTGGCGCAGCCGGTCCAGAGTGTCGTCGATGCGGGGCAGCGGGTAGACGTCCTTTTTGTTACGGCGTTCAGTCGACGATAGTCCACGCAGAAGCGAAGAGTCCCGTCTTTCTTTTTCACCAGGACCACCGGTGAAGCCCCACGGACTGTTTGAGGGCAGGATGATGTCGTCGTCGAGCATTTCTTCAACTTGCTTCTGGATGACTTCTCTCTTTGCACCGAGACACGGTGCAGCGACTCGATGAACGGGAAGTGCGTCGTCATCAGTAACAATTCGATGTTTCCCGGAACCGTTGTTTGGCGTACCTTTGACGACGTGGAGAAGCACTGCACTGAACTCGGCTAGAAGGCCACCGAGTTGTCGCCGTTGTGGGGTAGGCAGGGTTGGATCGATGTCGAACTGCGGAGGCGGTGTTGTCTCGTGTGGCCACGAAGAGATGGTCTTCTGATACTCCGGCGATAGCGGCTGAGTCGGGGAGTTCCTCGGCGTGACCCACGGCGGTGCCTTTCGTAAGGTGCTGAGCCTCCTGTCGGAAGTTCGTTATGAGCGCAACAGTGCGTCCGTCTTGGAGCTCCGCGATGCCTCTTGCGACCGCCGATCCCTCTTCCTGGGAGCGAGTTGGACGCTACCCTCCAGCAAAGCTTTTCCGCAGATGCCCTTTTCGGTCACGACAGGCACAAGTACACTCGAGCGTGGTGGCAAGTTCACGTGGTCGGGGAGTACACGCACTGTAGCTGACGTGGCTGCCAAAGTTTTGTGATCCTCGGGCATCACAACAGGTGTCCGCAGCCTCAACTCGCTGGCTTCCAGGTCGATGACGGCGCTGTACTCGCACAAGAAGTCCATACCGAGTATAACGTCCCACGCACAGTCCCGTAGAACGACGAACTCTACTGGACACGTCTCGCCGTGAATCTCGACGCGAGCAGTGCACCTTCCGACTGGCGTGATGAGATGTCCCCCGGCGGTCCGTATCTGTGGGCCATCCCAGCGGCGTCGTCACTTTCCGAAGGCGTTGGGAGAGCCTCCCACCAGAGACGGAGTAGTCTGCTCTGGTGTGAACGAGAGCCGACGTGTCGTGACCGTCGATAACAATGTTTAGGTTATTCTTCACCGTTGCAGGAGCGTCGCTTCGGTCTCTGGTGGCGTATTGAGTGGGGGCCCTCCGACGTTCGTGGAGGATCTTGGCGTGCCGGTCGTCTTCGGCAACTCCACCTCCAGGGGCTGCCGCGCCTAGTTTCCTGGCGAGGAGTGAGGGGTGACAGGCTTTCACGTCGGGGTCGGTGCATCGGTGAAGCTGGACGACGTGGCGACGGCGACCGGGACACACGGCGGTACGCAGGCTCAGGGGACTGAGGTCGCCGCAGGTACTCGTCGATCTCCGAGGGCGCTCACCATAACGGGGGCGCGGATCGTCCGGGTGGAACCCGCGCAGCCCGAGTCGTCGGTATGGGCATCGGCGGTACGCGTGGTCAGCTTCCCCGCGAGTGGTAAGCACAGCGGGCGTCGGTCGGCGCGTCTCGCCACGACGTCTGTCTTCCTCGGGTGCGGTGGCTCCTGGCAGGCGTATTGTGACCGGGTCGTCGTGGCGTCTGTCGTGCTGCGGCGCGCGGGAGACTGACTGTCGGGGAGGCGCGACATAGGCGGGAGGAGGGCGGTGGTCATCGAGCCACTGCAGGCGTGTCAGCGTGGCTTCTTCGGGGACTGCTACGCTGATGGGAGCCTCTGGTTGAATCGGCTCGCTGCACCTCTTCCCGCACGACCTCGGCGATGGAGAGCGAGGTCCGGGCTCAGCGGCGGGTAAGCGGCTCCGAGCTCCTCCCGGACGACGTCGCGAATGAGTTCCCGAGACGTCGACACCGGTGGTGTTCAGGTCCAGTGGGCAAGATGCGGCGGTTGGAGGCAGCAGGCACGCCGGCAGTCGATGGTAATGGCTTGCTCGGGCCGACAGCGCGCGCTCGATGTTAGTGGCTTCAGCCACAAAGCCGTCGACGGGTTGTCGGGGGGATTGCGGACAAGGCCACCGAAAATTCGCTCTTGACGCCCCCCATAAGGAAGCGCAACTTCTTCTCCTCGGTGGCTTGCGGGTCGGCGCAGTGCACAGGTCGCAGGCACGTCTTCAACGAAGCTTGTCACGCTCTCGTCGGGGGCTAGGTCCTGCGTTTGGAGCAGGTCCTCCGCCTTCTGTCGCCGATGTTGGTTCGAGAAGGTTCGCTTCAACTCGGCGGTGCAGATATCCCACGAAGTGAGCGAAGCCTCGTGGTTTTCGAACCAGTGCCTCGCAGTGTCTTCCAAGTGAGAAGTATAGGTTCTGGAGGCGTTGTTCGGCGTTCCATCCGTTGTGGCGGGCTATACGTTCATAGTGGTCGCAGCCAGTCTTCGATGTCCTCGTGGGTCTCGCCGTGGAAGGGAGTCGGCGTACGGGGAGCGGCGGGAAGGTAGACGACGGCAGGAGCGGCGGGGGTCGGCGACTGGTTGGCCATCGTCGGCCTCGTTGGCTGCTTGTCCTGGGCGGCAGGGGTCCAAATTCCGGGGTGTAGGCCTTGGGTGCGACGGCTTGAACTCGGGATCGTCGGTAGTGCTTCTGCGACGGGTATCTTCCTGGGCTTGGCGTCGGACTTGGCACGTGCGGGCCCTCGGAGGGGTACGTACGGCAGGGGCATGCGGTACCCCGCACCTCCCACCAAAATGTCACGAATGACAAGTGATGAGGCGATAATAACTGAAGAAACTAAACGTTTAATGGGGCGAACTTGTGCCCAAAAATAAAGAAGGAAACAAAAGATAACAGCAGAGCGTCGCGGGCGTCGAAAGCGGCGACAGCAGCAGGATCGAACGCTGAGGCGAAAACTGACCCCAGCTTGCCACGCGGAGCCGCTTTCGTACACGCGTGGGCTTCTGGAGCATTCGGCGTGGAAGGTTCGCGTGCGTAGAACATTCTAACCTCGAATCAGCAAGACGGTTCCTGGGTGTGAACGTCTGGTAGTGTCAATAAAAATGT
>JAZHYW010001012.1:0-13573 GCA_037355805.1 Ixodes ricinus | reverse complement strand
CTCACGGAGCCATCCATGTTTTGTGTTTGTCACTTTTGATTAGCCCCCTTCGTTTCAAAGAAGAAACAGAAATCAGGAGATCAACAAAGCATGATGCGGCAAAAAAAATATAATTGCTCATTGATAAATATAGAGAGCAACCAAAGTCATCACCATTGACAGAAACTTGACTTGCTTACAAGTCATCTACGCAGTGATGCGATTGCTGCGCCAAACTGCGTCAATGGACTCACCCTGCTACATGCTGCTACAATTTACCAAAATCTGACGAATTTGCGCCAAAGCTGCGATGGAGGCCCATTTTTTCACTGCATGATTATGATTCGGGTGTGGGTACATTGGCCGGATTTTTACAGTAGAATAGTGCCTATTTTTGATGATTTTTAATACTGCTTTGGATTACGTACTGTTAGATTTGACCTCATATCATATCAAACACGATCAGGAGTCAGAAGTTTTTTAACACAATTAACTAATTTCTTCAACTTTGGGCTGCTTTGCTAACTCCTGCAAGTGCGGTTCACAATATTGTCTGGTACACTGCAGTGAAGCAACCATAATGTAGGCATAGTGCTTTAGCATGCTCGGCTATGCTGCAACGACGGTGTGTTCTAGGAGAAAACACCTTCCGAGTGAGTATTTAAAAGTACCCTATTCAGAAGGTGCTCCAAAATGACTCGAGCCAATCACATCACTGCTATTACTATGTTACAAGGAACCACACTATTTTCGCAGCATATGTCGAACATGCTCCCTTTAAAACCCTTCTTTGTGAAATTTTAAAAAAAGGAACAAGTGTGGCCCCAAGTGTTTTATTCTAATTTCAGCTAGTGGAGGATGCTTTAGGGGAACAACGTCAAGTAGCCGTCAAGCATCCGCAGCAGATGCATTCAGCCTCACAATCTCACACTCCATTACATGCAACTCGCTTCAGTCGAGGTAAGTGTATAGGGCATTTTGATCCGAATGAAAGAGTAAGGTTTGATGAAACTTAATGTTTCTAAGTCAACGACATCTGGTTAAAATGTTCTAAACCTGACATCTCTGCAGCCCCCAAGCGACCCCAACAGTGGAGATTTGTGCATGAGTAACCCAGCAGCAATAGACGAGATGCTCTAGTTTGGATGGAGACACGGGCTGCTCCTCGTTCCACGAATCAACCCAGGTAGGTGGACTGTGTTACTGATTCAGCCATTAATAACTGGTAATCAATATAGATTTTGAAGTGCTGTGCATTCCAATGCGCTTGAACCAACACTATCACTATTCGCAGCGGCTTGGCATCCAAGCGAGCCGTCTATCGCCGTATCTGAAGGGATGGTGCTACTTTTGCAGCAAATATTGAAATATGCCCTTAGAACGCCTAGCAGCAAATTTAATAATTAGAGTTTGGCCTCATTCGTGTTTTTCTTATAATCCAGGCAGCGGAGGATGCTCTGAGGAGACAACACCAGGATTTGGGCACGAATCTACAGGGGAAAGGAATCTAACAACCCAAGAACCAACCAAACTTTGTGATCCAACAGCCTGTTCCACGTCAAGTGATTCAGTCCAGGTTAGTTTATATAGCATCTCTGATTCCTTTAAAAGAAGTGAGGTAAAACAAAATGCTCTACTTTCGAGGTATTAGCAGTTGAGTAAAAATGCTCTAAATCCGACATCTCTGCGGCCTCCAACTGACCTCGACGAAGGAAGGTCGTGGGTTGATTGTTGTGAGCTCAGTGACAAGAGTGCGAGTGCCTCAAAACAAACACACTGCTGCTCATCTTTGCTAAAGTCGGCTCAGGTGAGTGGTTGTGTACCTTCACATGAAAACAGGGAGGAGTATTTGAGCAAACTACCGCAAAATACCGAAAAAGTGCCCACTTCGTTTCCAAGTGCCCACTATTGACATTTCCCAAACTTGAGAATTCTGCAAATTATATGTTAAGCGCCCGATTAGACCGGACAAGCACCAATGTCTAGATTAACCCAGTTTTCAGCAGAAGCGGGGTGGGCACTCCCTTAGTATTTTGCAGTAAGTGTTTTCATGATAACAGCTGCTGGCTAAAATTGCTCGAAATTTCTGACGTCTCCGCAGCTGGAACTCCGTTTTCCTGAGAATGAATGCGGGCTAGCTAATCATCTAGTGGCAAGTGGACACCTCAAATCTGGTTCGCTACCCAGACTGCTCCTCAGTGCATGAGTCACCCCAGGTAGGTGGACTATGTAACTACTAATTTGGCCACACAAAGTAGTCATTACACATTTTAAAGTACCGGCCCTCCAATTTGTAGTCTGCTTAAAGCATAAATCACATTCCAGATTCGTGACGGTGTGCTTCAGTTGTCTATATTTCTTTTTCTAGAAAGAGTACCACCTTCAGGGGAGGTCGGAACAGGCACCATGCATCACCATATAGGGCAAACTTTGGGTGCCAAACGAACATATAGGTTGGCCGAAGCAAGAGAACGCAAACCGTCTTCAGGGCCAGGAGCATATGTAAGCGAAATTCAGCAGTTCTTAGTTGTCCAAAGGGATCCACACAATTTTCAAAGATCACTTTTTTGTATTGAATGCTTTTTAGCTACACAGACAAAAATGGTGGGCCGAGATATGGAGACGCAGACAGATGAAACAGCGGATGATGGATGTCGCCCACCGCTGCCAGCCCCGTCAACACACCGCTCCATCGTCAATAAGTATGTGCGACATGCTATACCCGTTTTCACCTCAAGAAAAAAAAAGAAATTTTGCTCATTGTTCATACGCTGCGCGAAGTAGTTCTTACGAGATTTGGTTCTCAGAGGCAGGAGCGATGCTTTTTGGCGTTTGAAACGTGTACGTCCTGATAAGATAACACATATCTAAAATTCACCTACATATATCTTCAATCTCTACGTAAAGGTGGAAATTAGTAATGCTCCACGAGAAGCCACACTTTTTTTACTACGGTTTTTGAAATGAAAACCCCCCAAAACTTTTTTTCATTTTTTGCCAGGCAATTTATTATGGTGTCGGAATACTACCCACTAATATTTTGCTACAGAGTCACATATTTTTTAATAAAGCCAAAAAACGCAACTGCTCGTGAAACCAGAAACCAAAACCCCTGCACTGCACGGAGAAGTGGAGAGGAGAGAGGATGGAGGAAGTCATGTAACTACACCCAACCGTGCAATTTCTTTTTTTTTTTGTGCGCAGCAAACGAGAGTGCATTGCGGGATCCGTTTGTCGTGAGATTCCTTTGCAGTTATGTTTGCTCCGCTCGCTGTTTTGTACTTCAAGATGAGTTCTTCTGTACCTTTAAGTGTTGGCAATTAGTGGTGATTGCCTGGTGAATTCCGTGATCGGCTCCAAAAAGAATACTCTGAAGATGTCGCGTGAAGAGCTGCCTCACATGTCCAACATGTGAAAGTGGCATCATGTGCTGCAGAGGTGTCACAAATGGAATCCCATACCATTGAGTTCAGCAACGTATTGTCCACAAGTAATTTGTTTTTCAATGATAACTGTAAAAAAAAATGAAAACATCGCCAAAAAATGGTACGCTTATCACTGGGGATTGAACCCAGTATCCGCTGCGTGTAAGCGGACGCCTTTCCACTCAACTACTGAAGTAACTTTTTTTGTGTGCAAAGGAGCTATTGAAGGTACTCTTTCGTTCAGTTGGTCCGACTGTATGTCGGAAAGCTTGCTGCCGATTTCCCTCCAGTACATGCACTCCCGGCTTGAAGTCGGGCAGAACCACGCATTGGACACGTTCGCACCTAGTAAAGAAACCGTACACGTGCGTATTCAACTCGAAGTATGCACTTCGTGCTTGACATTTGAGCGAGCGAATGTCTTCAGCCACGAGAAGGGGACGACGGCTCGGCAACGTCTTCGTGCAATCGGCTCGCTGGTCGGGCATGTGGTACGGGATGAAATCAAATCTGCAGATCGGTCCGAAATTTCTCTTTCGAAGGAAGACAGAATTCGCCCCGCACCGTGAACGACAGTTCTGAAGTATGAGACTAGATAGAGGTCCCACGCCCGTCACTCCACTGCCATCCGCGAGTCCCACAAAACGCGAAACGACGCCATGTTGAAAATATGCGAGTGAACGCACAGAATGCTTTCAATTGTCTGTGCAACCTTTTTTTTTTCAATCAATGTATTTGCAGCTTTTTGGAACCCACAAAAAATGTGTTTAATATTTTTTTCCTATTTTTAGTAATGACTGTGTGCCTTCAATGACCCACGACTTTGATTAAATTTGGTGGTCGCATCTAAACCTTAGAAAACGGCCCGTGACCACAAAAAAGAGTGAGCGCGGCTCCAACTGGCCAGTTCTCGATGGGCGATTTTCGGGCGAAGAGAACCGAAGTTCGAGCTGCAAATTCTGTTCTGGGTAGTTGGGCTCTCATATGTCACATACAACTAAAAACCTCGGCGAGCATAAATACCCCGTCAGTGTCCCTTTAAAGTGGCTTTAGCTTTCGGGGCTGACGAAACGTTTTGTGATTAATTTATAGCATGGATGACTGGAAGTCAGGTTTCAAAAGCAGTGATGATACGTAAGTAACTTTAAAAAAAATTTTGCATTCTTTTGTTTTACTAAAATCAAGATACCCTTTTCTTTTCCAGTTACGCAGATGATCTTGATCCTTTGTACTGTCATGGAGGAAGATGACCTGAGGCGACAGCAGCTCTGAAGGGTAATCTTATGTTTGCACTCCAATTTCCTATCTACTTCAGGGCAGTGCAATATACCGTATTTACTCGCAGAATGAACGCACTTTTTTTCCCGAAAAATCGAGGCAAAGTTGGGGGGTGCGTTCATTACGCGAGGTAAAATTTTTGCGTCCGTATTTACTCGCGTAATGAACGGACCTTTTATCCCGCAAAAATCGACGTAACTTCTTATCTCTTTGCGCGCGGCGCGGCGACTCCAAAACCAAACTGCGATGCGCAAAAAAAAAAAATGCTCCTCTCCATGTCTTTTTTCTTGCTTCCGTGTTTTTGTTGTTTTTTTCCCCGCCTTTCACAAGTTGTTTTGTTTGCCCACGCTGCCCATGCATTCGCGACCTCGCTGCACCAGGATAGAAAAGTGCGTTCATTTCGAGGGCTTCTCGCTTCTCTTTCCAAAGTGCGAGGAGGAGGCGAGGGCAGGATCTTCATTATGTGCGCTTTGCTTAGGGGAGGGCTTCTCCGCTTTTCTTCCTTATCTCCTTGCGCGCGGCGACGCGCGACCCTGAAACCAAACTGCGTCGAGCAAAAAAAAGAAAAACAAGCTCCTCCTTATGTTTCTTTTTTTCTCTTAATTCCGTGGATTGCTTTTTTTTTTGGCCGTCTTTCGCAATTTGTTTTGCTTTGCTTTGGCAAGGGCTTCACCGCTTCTCTTTCCTATCTTCTTGCGCGCGGCGCGGGACGCGCGACCCCGAGACCAAACTGCGCTGTAAGAAAAAAAAAAAAAAAGCTCCTCTTTGTTTGTTTTTCTTTTCTCTTGGTTCCGTGCATTTTTTTTTTACCGCCTTTCGCAAGCTGTTTTGTTTCGCTTTGCTTAGGCGAGGGCTTCTCCGCTTCTCTTTCTTAACTCCTTGCGCGCGGCGCGCTACCCAAAATCCAAACTGCGCTGTGCAAAAAAAAAAAAGCTCTTTTTTATGCTTTTTTTTTGCTTCCGTTGGATCTTTTTTATTTTTAACGCCTTTTACAAGGCGTTTTGTTCGCTCACGCTGCCCATGCATTCGCGACCTCGCTGCACCAGGATAGAAAAGTGCGTTCATTTCGCGCGCGTGTAGGGAGGGGGTCAAAATTTTGACGTCCGAGTTGGGGGTGCGTTTATTACGCGAGGGAAAAAAAAGTCGAAATTTTGAGAGCCGACTTGGGGGTGCGTTCATTACGCGAGTGCGTTCATTGTGCGAGTAAATACGGTAAGACCTTAGTCATCACTCAACTCTGCCTCGTAAATAAAAATATTTTTTTTAGAAACTGATATTCAAATACATGGTTTCATCTCAAAGGCAGTACGACAATCCCTGTGTAATACAGTCAACCGAAATCCAGTGATAAAAGCTGCTCTGTTCTCATATGAATGGATGTACTGTATACGCCAACTCATGTTTACAGACCATCTGGTGTGCCCCTAGAAGCCACCAGTGGCACCGTGCATATGTGATAGGCTGTGAGCCAAAAATGTAACCATCCCATTTAAAAAAATGAAGGTGGTAATGTGGGCTAGTTTGCTCATGACTATAAGAATAAACTTCAGAAAAACAAAGATGAGGCAAACAAGAAGAGCACAGAATGAGCGCTGTTGACAAATGATATCAATCAACAAATCATTGCGATGCTTTGATGATGGAGCCAGTTTCTTTGTCTTTCTCGCAATGTCCGATTACATACTTTAAAAGTTTTGGCAGAACGCGCAAGAATTGCTGATCCACAAAATGTTGCGAAATTAATGTGACGTAGGGCAATCGCATTCTTCACGGATGTCAACGACGGTAAACATCACCTTTCACGTACTGTTTACACTGGGCTGATTTCTTTGAGCGCCCTGCAACATTACACGTCTTTTAAAACCTACACTTACTTTGTATTATCTGCGCAAAGTCGTAGTGCACTTCCCGTGCCATTGCCATTTGAACGAGAAGACACTTGGAATGTTTTCTGATCCTTGTGATGGTATCATGTTTATAAATGAAAATGAAAAATAATTCTTCCGACAAGTCTACGGGAACTCAATGAAGTGCTTCGGACACAGTCACTGGGGTGGAGCAAGCGGCTTCTCTTTAGTAAGGTGTCTATCTGTGTCCTCCGACGAATCAGGCAAAAAAACAAAACAAAACTGATCCTCGTACCTTTCTAATTGCAATTCCTGTCTTGCTTGTTTTTCTTTTTTTTGTTAACATCCGCAGACTGGAAGTTTGCCTGAAGCAGCACTGCTGCATTCTGACTTAGGATACTTGAGTTGGTGTATACAGCTGATGGATTTACATGCACTATTAACTCGACATCTTTGTTAGTCGTACCCAACTATAAAGCTGCTACTATGTTCAGACCCGGAAATAATGTTGCCTAGAAACATTTTCATGCAGTCCTTGCTCTAGAAGTCGCAGTTGGTTATTGCCCAGCAATGTATAATTTCTTATGTTTCAGCGCTTCCCGTCAGCAAAAGAATGAGGCACCTGGAGACCATACAGAGAAGTATGTCGTCTTCCACCACTGTTTCCGGTTTCCGGAAAGTTTCCGGAACGGTGTGTACAGTTCAGTTCTAGAGACTGCAAAGTTGGCATGAACTATGCGGGGACCCTCGTGACGGCACACATAACTTGCCCCAAGAAACACAAGGAGACATGGCGCAGCCAACCCCTTGTTGAAGGGAAGGCAGTGCTCAACATCCTTTTGTGCTCAGCCATTTTGTTTTCTGGTAGTTCCCCCACTAAGGTGTTGCGGCTGCTGTCGTTGATAGGAGTACAGACGCTGCAGAAGTCGATGTTCTTCGACTTCCAGAGGTTCTACATGTGGCCAGCAGTTCAAGAGGTTTATGCTTGCAAAGTAAAAGAAAAGTTTTTACTGAAGGGGTTACTTTTTTATCAGGTTTGGAAATCGGAGCAGGACCTAATGATTCAAGCAGCACAAGGGGAAAAGCTGTGTCTCGCCGGGGACAGCAGAGCGGACTCCCCTGGGCATTCAGCTGACTTCGGCACATACACTATAATGGACGTTACCCGCAACCGGGTCTTCCACATCGAGCTGGTCAAGGTATATTACACAGCACTGTGTAAAGCTTAAAAATCCCTCCATCTGTGTCTGTAAACTTTTGTTGGACATTGCAAAATGAAGTCCCAAGAGCTAGGTGCAGTACCTTTTATCAGCAGCGTGCTAGGTTTACACAAAGCTTACAGTTCAGATAGATAAATAGATGATAGTCGGTGTACATCCAGTGACCTATAGTCGGTGACAGGTGAAGAATTCAGTGACATAGTAAGGAGGGTCTTTCAGAAAGCATCATTCACATGCCTGAAGTGCCCCTGCTATCAAAGAAATGGTTCTCTAGCAATGGTGCAACTTTTTTCTCAAGCTAACATCTTCTAGGCTACCGTATTTGCTCGAGTAATAGTCACTTCTTATAGACAAGGCCCTTGTGTCTACTTCTTTTGCATAGCACACATACAGCCAATCACCGCGTTCTGCATAAAAACTCGGCGAATAACAATGTCGAGAACATGATTCTTTGTAAAAAATGTGATCCGAGTAGATAGCGATTTCCCGTGAAGACATTTTCTCTGTCCGGTAGATCGCTGCCATCTTTTCACTGATCACGTTGATTCGCTATCCCCATGCTCCGCGGGAAAGCAGACCCACAGGCCTTATTCATAAGCGTGAGTATTACTCAAGCAAATACTGTATCAGTTACTCAGGTTAGTCAAAGCTGCAGCTGCGAAGCTCCCTGTTGATTAAACTGGATGGTGTCGTCTTGCCCTTATTTTTATGGCTCGGTAAGAGATGGGTGACAGCAGGACACCGGTTTATTTTGTTCTATGGTGCCTCGATAAGCGGTAGAATGGGGACATTCATCGACTACTTGACCCACCACGACAGCGATCGGTACGACGAGGCTTGACGAGGGCCACACTTTGCAGAATAATAAATAGAGAACTGCAAGCAAGTTTGTAAATCTTTCTGCAATTCAGTCAACAGAGGTCTCCTCAAGTAATCGAATGGAAAAGGAAGGGCTGGTCAGGGCGTTCAAATCCCTCCAAAAGGGTGTCGAGGTTGGCACAATCGTAACTGACCGCCACCGTGAGTTAAAGGCCTATCTGCGGATCAACCACCCTGACGTGCAGCTTTGATGCTTAGCACTTTCCAAAAGGTAGGAGCTTGCTTAGTCTGATTTTTTTTATGGTTAGCAGGTTTTTTTAACACATCAGAATTTGAATATCATATCTTTACTCAAGCTCCAGTCTTTTCAAGTCCTTGCATTTTGTGTGACGAAAATTGTTTAGGCATCAAAAAGAAGATAGATGCAGTTTTGAGGACAAAGGGGTACTGCGCAAGTGGAAAAGCACCATCATCCGCCACCTGTACTGGTGTGCCCGTACCAGCAACAGTGATGGCGACCTTGTCCTTGCCAAATGGAAGTCCATCATGCGGCACGTCATTGACGTCCACATCCACCGAGATCCTCTGCATCCAGCCTGTGTGCATGCCGACATTGGAAACCGGAAATGGCTGGAGGAAGGCAAGCCTAGTAGAGGTACCTGCTGCTCATATCTGTACCTAAAAATTCCCCACTTTTGTACAGGCACAGAAACCTTCAGGCGACTGGAGTCTGTACTCATGCCCGCCCACCTGCTCAGAGACATCCCCAGGATCTCATCCAAGGAGCAGACGTATGCACTAGGATCCTTTCATGGTATCCTGGTCCATTTCGCACCAAAGTCGAGCAAATTCAAGTATGAGAGAATGCTGGCACAATAAGCAAGTGTGCTCATTAGGGTCCTTGTACAAAATAGTCGTAACATATATATATAGCTACCTCTGGCATCTCAACTGCATACGTCAAAAAACCATATACTATAGCAACTTTGTTGGTATGTTTCTGTTCGTTTTGAGTTAGTGCTATTGTGGAAATATGAGCAGGAACAAAGTCTACTTTGACCCTTAAAGGGGCAGTGCAATGATTTTGGTGTTGAAAGAATTGGCAGTTTTAATTTTTATATTGTTTATCCAAGCACAAGTGACGGAAACGCGTCATCTTGCCCCGAAAAACTGATATTCCGGCGCGTAATAGGAAAGAAGAAAACGAAATATTTGCCGATCTGCAGCCGCGTGTAGTGGTTAACAGAAATTATGTGTGACGTAGTCTGGGAGATACACAGAAGTGAACAAAACCTGTCCCCCTCCGCTGCCACACTCGCCGTCACCCCCGTGGCGAATTGTCTTTTGTGTCAATCGCTTGCCGCGACCTTCGACGATGTCGAAGGTTGCGGCAAGCGATTGACATTGTTGAAGGCCCTTTAAATTCTATGATCGCAGAGGAAGCGGCTGGGATCTCTGAAGAGAGAACGCAAGGGGACACCACGTGATCCCCAGAGTATGTCACCC
The DNA here is from genome assembly GCA_037355805.1 of Ixodes ricinus. Classification (NCBI taxonomy): domain Eukaryota; kingdom Metazoa; phylum Arthropoda; class Arachnida; order Ixodida; family Ixodidae; genus Ixodes; species Ixodes ricinus. Next base: position 3,499 of record JAZHYW010001012.1, on the reverse strand, counting down.
GAAAGGCGACGTAGAGAGTTGAGAGGCACTTTGATTTTTCATTTGTTTCATTCTTTTTACATAAAAACTAGTGCTCACAAGAAGATATGGTTTTCTGTTCTTCGTTCCACGGGTAACATAGATTAATTTCCGCAGTTAATTGGCCAAAGTCTGAAAATCGTTGGACCGCCGACGACAGACTGAGACAACCTGCTTTTAAGCCTCTTGTGGTGGCTTACAACCGGCTGCATTGCTCCGTATCCGGTCGTAAGCCGTCTTAAGAGGCTTAAAAACCAATCTTGTCTCATTCGGTCGGAGTCAAACACAAGTGTGTGAACGGGGTTTTATCCACCACTCGTTTTGCACAGGAAGCAAAAGTTCCTAGTAATTTCAATCATTATTTGAAGTTTATATAATGATGGCATTTTGTTAACGCAGACTACTAAGTATGGAGGGGCATTATTGGTTTAAATTCTTCAGACTGCTGCACAATGGTGGCAAGCCCAATTCACTGAATTTGATTTTTGTAGAACCCAGATAGCGGCCATGCACTACAACTTCAATGAAGAGATGGCCATAAAGCTGACAGCGGATGGCTAGGAACAGTGTGCCCAGCGTTGGTTGAAGGCAGACAAGCAGTGGAGTTTGATCGTCCTGAAAGAGGCGGCAGCATACGTTAAGAATCCGTGGAGTGATGTAATTAAAATCAGACAAATTGAGATCATGGGGTTAGTTGAGAGCACTCATCATAAACTTGCCCTAATTGCCTTGTTTGTTTCAGGCTATGTCAGCAAGCTAATTGATCTGGCCTGGCCTGCGTGGCACGCTGGCCTACGCTACGAGTTGGCGGCACAGGCACAAGCTGCACAACGCGTCGTGCATGCAACCCTCGCAGACAGGTGTGGACCACGACCAAGCAAGGAAAAGCAGTGAAACGCCACCGTTCAATGTTTTCCTTGTGATCATTTTGTGTCACGAGCTTTTCCTTGTGTTGTATTTACGTCGGCCTGGAGGCTACTGATCTGCCGGCCATTCGCAATTGGCCAGCAGATCGAGATGCTTGCGAGTGCTGTGTGCTGGTCGCTTCTGTGCCCACATTGTCGTCTTCTAGTACAGGGTTCCGACACAGGATAGCAACACTTCTTCCCCCTTGAGAGAGTCACTATGCCGCTGAGGTAGCTGTTTTAGGTGTAGAGATCTCTATGACGCGTGAGTCGGGATGTGTAACAGTCTCTAGTCCTGCAGAAGTTCATTCAAAGTTTGTCGGTCACTATTGATGGCATAAGTCCACTGCAGGTAGAAAACCCGGAGCCGACGTTCACGCTAGTCTTCCTTGAACAGGTCTCTGCCACCGAATGTTCCTGCATGTTTGTCAGTTCGGCTGCATGTGGTCCTCATGCCGCCGAACTGTACCCTCGCTCGGTAGCAACCCGCCAAAAATATTATACTATTCTCAGTACATGTTCGACCGTAGAGGACGATTGCAACTGTGGCTCTGTTCCTGAGAAACCGATTGTAGAAGGCCAGCAGTCCCAGAAACGCCTGCTGTTCATATTTTCTCTCGGTTCGGAAGCGGCCAGAATGGCTTGCACTTTTGCATCCGTTGTGTGTATTCCTTCTGCGTCAATTCTGTGCCCGAGGAACTTGGCTTTGCAAACTGCAAACTGACATTTTCTTTCTTTAGCTGACGGCCTGCGTCTTTGAGTTGAGACAGTACTTGGTCCAGACGTGCAGCATGTTGTTCACAACTATCTCCGCTCACAATGATATCGTCCAAGTAGATAGTTATGCCCTGAATGTCAGCCAAGGTTGTTTCCACTGTATGCTGTAAAATTGTGGGTGCTGCTGATATCTCAAAAGGCAGGTATTTGATCTTGTACAAGCCCTTTATGGTGTTGATGGTCAAGACAGCTGCTGTGGCTTCAGACACTTTCCATTGTTGGTAGGCTTGGCACAGGTCCAACGTCGAGAAAAGCAGTGCCTCCTGTGAGGTTCGCCGCAACTTCTCCTGTAGTTGGTAGTGGGTAGGCTGCCTTCTCTGATGCGGCATTGACAGTCGTCTTCTAGCAGTGTTTCGACACAGGATATAACATTTTGTAAGTGTTTAAAAAGACATTTCTCTAGATTTTGTCAACTATGTATAAAATGTGCATAGAAGGGACCTGATTATGTTCTGAATGGATGTTTGCAATTTGCAGTCTGGTAATATTCTTTTGCTTTGTAAATGGCATTGATTGACTGGTATATGCATTAAAAAGACACTTCTGTGGCACTGATCATAGCTTCTGCTGTAAATATCCATGTAATCAAACTGAAATAAACGTGAGCAATAAACTTGTTTGATGGTGTCCAGAACACATAGGCCAATTACACACTTTGGAAACCCTAATGTGTGAAGCAGGTGTACTCACCTACGCCCAAAGAAAATAATTGGTAGTCGGGTGATGGAAATCCTTCCCGAATCTTTCGGAAAACACACCAGCAACCAATGTCGCCTGGACCTTCCACAGTACCCCCATGCCCAGCTTACGAATATCTGGTACGCTGTGTATCTCAGCTTCCTAGTGAAAATTATTTATATTGCCGGAAGATCCGTAAGGACGCCTCACCCGAAATGAAGAGATAACTGGTGAAAAACATGGGGTGGGCTATCTTTGGGGACGCCACAGCAAAACCCTATCAAAAATTAATGATAAGCGCGGGGGCACACGCTACAAATTACGTGACGCGGAACTGATACCGCAGATCGCGGACACGGCAAATTCACGTATCACGATGCGATAAACACGCGGGAATTCGCTACAAACTCCTGTGTCACGGGAAGGGTACCACAAGTGGACGGACGCATCAGATTAGCGTTTCACGGTGCGAAGGACTCGCGGAAACCCGCCGAGAACTTCGCATCTCTGCGAAAACGAATACCGCAGGTCGCGGACGCAGCAGATCCAAGTTTCATGGTGCAATAAAAACGCGGGAACCCGTTACAATCTTGCCTGTCACGGAAACCGATGTGCGCGCTCAAATCGCGGACTAAAACACGGGAATTCGCTACAAACTCGCATGTCACCTAAACAAATACTGCAGATCGCGGACGCAACAGAATGCATCTCACGATGCAATATACAAGCAGGAACAACTCGCGCGTGTTACATTACAGCTAAAAATCGATCTCAGCGGGCACGACTGCATGCAAAAGCACGGGTACTCGCTACGAACTCCGGAACGAGATACCGCAAATCGCGAACGCAGCAGATTCGCATTTCGACGTGCAATATACACGCAGGAACAACAAGCGTGTTACGCGGAGCCGATATCGCGCGCAGATCGCAGACAAAAACGCGAGAAAACGCTATGAATTCGCTTCTCGGAAACACCGGTACCGCCGATCGCGCCGTTGATGCGTGATTCCCGTCGGACATCGCTTGACGTCCAACGGGAATCGGGGGTGGGCGATGTTTCAGGAATTTTATGTTACAGATATTCAGCCAGAAAAGCGAGATGGGCGATCTCTCGGGGAGAG